>JABUQX010022748.1:52500-81027 GCA_015478945.1 Trachelipus rathkii
CTTCTAAATGCAATCCTGTTCTTCCATCCAATCAGTTCTTCTAGTCACTCGATCACACTCTTTCGACCAAAACACCAGCATTATCTTCCCTAGCAATAAAACCTCAATAATTACTTAATTCCCTTATATATTTCCTCTACCAGTGTCCCTTATCTCCCTTACCCTTTATATAAGGAGATACTATTACTGCTGCCCTCCAATCACTCGGAATATACCTCCTACACAACTTCCAAATCCAAATCAATCACCATCTCTTCCGTTCTTGATCATTTCACGAGTAATTCCATCTAGTACCTGCAGATTACCATTCGTCAACTTTCTTCCCTTTACCTAATTACCTCCTTCTTGGCTAATAACCTCTCATCCCAAAATACCTATTCCTTCTTGCACCACAAACCCACAACACATTCACTATTACCTCTTCATTAATGCCAATATTTATGCAGATTTTCGAAAGTTCCCTCCAACTCCCCTCCATCCATTTCATCAGTACAAAAGCACCATCCCTATTTTATAGCCAGGCTTTTCCTTATTCTTCATTCTTAACCTTTCGCACTTCCTTCCAAAGAGCTTCCTATCCCTTGTAAGTCCCCATCATCCTCCTTCCCAGAAATCTGTTCATTTACTCTCTTCTTTTTCTCACTATTATGCACCTTTTAGTATTTCTCTTTTCCTCTTTAAAATATAATTCCAAACATCTTCTTTTGAAACTTCATCATTTGCTTTTAGTACATTCAACCACGCTCATTTTACTTAAACGCTTGCAATCACCCTTATTCCACCACTCACTTTTTAACATTCTTACTTCCTACTTTAGCACATCCGCTTACGTTCTTTTGACACTGCTAACAAATTGCTTCCTTCTTTGCCCCAGAGTTTTGTTCAGTTTCAACTTGTTCACATTCAACTGATTTAGCTTGCGAGTGTATTAAATTGTTACTTATTCTTTATTACTTTTGTTTCGCATAACTTCTCACTCTTAATTTTACCCACATCCTTCCGTATCACCTTCCTCTCCATCCAGGCCGCCAATCCAATTAATTTTGCACTAGGACAACAATGAATCAGAAATATCCATTGTCCTAAAACCCCTTCACTGATTTAACATCCAACAATACTTCAACATCTCCCTCTTCACCAACACGAAATCAATCATATTAAATAATATATATTAAATATAATATTATATATATATTAATATATATATATATATATATATATATATATATATATAATATATATATATATATATATATATATATATATTATATAGTATATATATATATAAATATTAATCAATATTATAATATATAAATATTATATATATATATATATATATAGTATATATATACTATATATATATAACTATATATTATATAATATATATAATATATTATATATTATATATATAAATATATATATATATATATATATTATATATATATATATTATAATTATAAGTATAATATATATATATATATATATATATATATATATATAATATTATATATATACGGTATAATATATATAATAATATATATATATATTATATATATATAATAATATATATATTATATATATTATATATAATATAAATTATATATATATATAAATATATCATTATATATATATATATTATAATTTATTATATATTATATATATTTATATATATATAATATCTAGTAATATACGTATATATATATATCTATATATAATCTATATATATTATATATATATATATATATATATATATATATATATATATTATATATAATAATATATATATATATTATATATATATATATATTACTATAATATATATAAATAATATATTATATATATATATATATATATATATATATATATATATATAATATATATATAATATATATATATATATATATAATATATATATATATATATATATATATATAGATATTATATATATATATAATAAAGTATGTTGATGATGGTTTGGTCATTGGTAAAGGATGAATGAACAGTCGTTGGTTAAGCAGTATGTATAGTGGCGAGTGTGTTGGGAAAACGACCGGCTGGGTATTATCCTGATATATGTATATGTGTTATGTATCTGTGTAATCGAATGTCTGGAAGGAAGAAATGTTGAGTTTGGCAGAGGCGAGAATAAAGGTGCATGATAGGAGAAGAATTGCGGTTTTGTGATGGGGCATGGTTGTGGCCCACCTGGGCCAGGGGAGAACCCTTACATTGACGATTAACCATAGTTGAGGTCCGTAAGCGGTCCTTGAGCTCTAGGTGGATATTTTTTCTGTCCTGTGACGAGCTCTCACTAATTAAGGTACAGAGGGGCGCGGTAAGGCTGGGCTATCTTTTCGACGTTTGTCATGTTCTCCTACTGCTTTTTCTTTTCCGATGCTGTACAGCACTTACCCCCATCTGGGGGCAAAGAAGGAAGGTGCAAGAAGAAGAAGAAGATATATATATATTTATACGGTATATTATATATATAATATTAAGTATATATATATATATTATATATATAAATATATATATAATAATATATATATATTATATAATATTATATATATATATTATATATATCGTAAATGGGGAAAACCAGTCCTTAATTTCGATCTCACTTTTAATATTCATAATATTTTGTTTATAAAACATTTTTCAATTGGAGAAAGGTTTTTTTTTAGTAGTGATAGATTAAGGATTAACATTAAAATATAAAAAATATGTTTCTGAAACTTACACCACGAGTCAAAAAAAATTCACCCATTTTGAAAAAAAAAAAAATTTTAAAATTGAAAAAAATTTCAATAACACTGGTGAAATAATCGTAGAATTAAGATATATCAGAATTTCGATTTTAGATGGCATATTGGGAAGTATACTTTTTTAACATTTTCCCACACGTAAAAAGATTTAAAAAATATTAAGCTTATTTTTTAAGTTATTAAGTTTTTCCGATTTCGGGGTAAAACCAGTCGGGCGTCGGGGAAAAACGGTCAATATAAACATAAAAATATCAATTTTTTTTATAGTTTTTTATATTGCTGCAATTTTTAAATTTTTATGTAAATGAAATTTCCAAGAAATTTTTTTTTAATGTTATCTATACCTACATTTTTCTTCTATCTAGTGTAAGGATAAAAAAAAAAGTTCATGTGAAATGTGCGTACATACTCGTAATATAAAGTGCCTATTTTGTTAAAAAGTGCAATAATTATTATTATTATTAAAAATTATAAAAATTGATTGTCATAATTTAAATTATAATATTATAAAAAAAATTTCGTAAAAAAGTTCATGTGAAATGTGCGTACATAGGCCTACTCGTAATATAAAGTTGCCTTTTTTGTTTAAAAGTTGAATATTATTATTAGAAATTATAACCAATTACATATCGTCATAATTCTTTAATTTTTCAATAGCTTATTTAGCAAATAAAAAGAATGCAAATAAAATTTTCAAAATTTTGTAAAAATCAACATTTGCAAAATGTTAATAAAATATAACTTAGACTTGTGTTTTTCTATCCAAATTAATTCTATAAACATTATTAACTCTATTAAACATTTAAATTATATAGTTTTGGACAGCTACAAACACCAAATAATATTTAATGACCGGTTTTCCCCTACGCCACTGACTGGTTTTCCCCGAAATCAATTTTTTGAAAATGGAATTTTTAAAAAAAATTTTAAAATATTTATTTCAACATTTTTATTATTTTCATTATTCTACAACATTAAGGAAACTCCAAATGTGAGAAAAAAACTTAAATATAGATGTAACTTCAAATTTCGATTTTTCATGATTCGTAAAAAAAAAAAAAAAAAACCCCCGCGATTTTTGACCGATTTTCCCCCATTTTACGATATATATATATATATATATATATATATATATATATATATATATATAATATATATATATAATACATATATATATATTTTTAAATATATATATATACATAAAATATATATTATATATATATATATATATATAATATATATATTATATATATAATATTAGTATATATATATATATATTTATATATATATTATAATATATATATATATAAATAGATATATATAATTAGTTACTATATATATATATATACACAGTATATATATATAAAACAGTCTAATACTTTGAACCAAATAAATATAACCTACCTTTCATACATGCAGTTAGAAATATATGGAGGAGAAAGAATTTCAAGGCAATACCCAATGTAAGTGTCATTTTCATGAATAAGTTTCAAAATATCAATTCTTTTAGCTTCAGTAAGAACTTTTGAGTCTGAAACACCAAGGGATTTAACATCATCTTCACGATCTTTTGGGTAATAGCATCCACTATAAACCATTGGACCTAACATAGCAAGGAAAAACATATTGACAAAGTGTAGCTATATAATTAAATAAATATTCTAGAAGTATATATTTTTCATAGTAAAATTTTACAAGTATATACTTGAAATTTGACTAAAATATGAAGATAACTTTCAATTCTGGATATATGTATATGAGAATCCAATAGAAGTTCAATAAAATCAAATGTGCCTAATTTTATAATATAATTTTGCAACAGTTGGTACATTCGCCAAATATGTTGTCTCATTTATTTTGAAAATAATTATTGAGGGTGGCTGTTGGTGGTGAGATTACCTATAAGAGTGTATATGGATAGTAAGGCTCTGAAGAATGCTATTAATTCAGAAACAAAAGTGTTGAGCAAGGGGTTGAGAATAGATGTGGCGTGGATTAAGTGGATGTTGGAAGGAAAAAAATTATTACAAGTGACATTTTTACTAAGAGTAGAGTAGATGTGCAAGGTATAAAAGAATATGTGGAAAGGAGGGGAAAGAAAGGTATAAGAATGAATGTTTTTTATGTTTCTTGATTATTTTTGTTTTCTTTCTTTTCAGTTTGGTTGGATTGATGACCCTTCTTCTTCTACATGCCTGCTTGAATGACAGTTTTTGCTTAGTTTTTTTTAATTTGTGTTGTTTGTATTATATAAGTTTTTGCTTTTCAGTGTGCTTATAAGGTAATTGACAAGCAAGAGATATTAGTGTAAATAAGGAGTGACTTTAAGAGGGAAGAGCTTGCCCTTAAAGTTTGTGAATTTGCAGGCGAGAAAAAGATAAAATACTCTTTAGCAATAAGGTTAAATTAAGGTACAATCAGAATCTCGTAATGTAAGTACTTAATTATTTTCTTAAGAGGTAAGGGTATAAATTGCAGGTGGGTTACCAGATGTCAGGCTGTGCACAGCTAGGCTGAGTTAGCCCATTTACAATTTCTAGTTTCATTTATATTTACATTTATAATATTCATTTATTTTAATATTAATATTTGTAAGTTTATTTTACCATAATTTAACCTGTGCTAGAAGAAGGAAGAATACATTTTTGCTGGGTTCATTAGAATAAGTAGTAAGTTTAATTTTTCTGCATTTGGAAGCTAAGAGTATAGTTAGTAACTTTCTCATGTATCTTTCAATTAATAATTCAGCCTTAAAATTAGTTTTGATATGAGTTTCAATCCTAGATATTAACAGTTTACAATATTAGTTTTTGTTAGAAGGAAAGAATTTATCGCATATTTGGAAGGTTTCTGTACAACAAGACATTAGTACTAATGCAGATTGTTCTTTCACATCTGTATTTCTTTATATCAGTTGTTTTGGATGTTTCCTGCAACCTTACGAGGTAAGATCGATATTTGAGCCTGTGTTTGTTTTGTGTTTTGTTACTTTTATGAATAGATTTTAAACAACTAGAGCCTAAGAAAGTATTACTATCTCCACTTCACATAAAACTTGGCCTAATAAAAGTTTGTAAAAGCTTTGACAAGAATAGTGAATGCTTCAAGTATATGAGTAGTGTTTTTTCTGAACTTTCAGATGCCAAGCTTAAAGAAGGAGTGTATGTTGGTCCTGATATAAGGAAAAAAATGTTAGACCAACATTTTAAAAAGAAGATGAAAATTGTAGAAATGAAGCATGGGGTTGCTTTTAACGTGGTCCTCGCAAATTTTCAAGGAAACAACAAATACCCTGACTACAAGAACATAGTCAACAACATGTTAAACAAGTTCGTCAAATTGGGTTGCAAGATGAGTTTGAAAGTGCATTTTTTGAAATTGCCCTAGGACCATTTCCCCGAAAATTTTGGGCGGTAAGTGAAGAACAGAAGGTGAGAGATTTCACAGAAATCATAGAAATGAATAGAAAGGAGATTAAGGAAGATGGAATCATTCAGTATGATAGTGATACGAGCTGGATACTGAAATGTGATCGAAACTGTGTGGAGTCAGACAGTGAAAAACTGGTCCAAAAAACCTACATTACAATATATAAGGAAAGAGTATTATAGGAACAATAGGGGATCTAAGGGCAAAATGAAGAATATAAATAATTGTATAAAAGGGAGGGTCCAAATTATATTTTCTCTTCGGCTGAGCCCAATTTTTTGTTGTCACCTTTCGACCTAGCCCACCACTAATAAAAAAAAAGGATGCCAAGTAAAAAAAAAGTATTGGCGTGACGGACTGCGGCAACAAAAACCACACAACGCACATTCTAATAAAAAAGAAAAGAAAAAAAAGATGTTTTGGGAAACCCGGAGGGAGGTTCATGTCTATTTTAAAATAAAAATGCAGGGCCATGGACATTTAAACAACTTAAAATCTTTAATAAATTCGATTTTCTTCAGCCGATTTGGACCATATAAACACCAAACTGTAGCTTTTGTGTTGACCTCTAAAAGCGTTCTGTATCCAAGTCGCACTGTAGAGTTCATTCCAATGTTTTGTATTTTCAATTTTTGAAAATCTAGTTTTTTGACATTTGTCGAAACCTCCAACAATTTTTTTCCAAAAGACTTCAAACTTGAAAAATACAAAAGATTTGGTACTATTATCTAAAGTGTAGCAGGGGAATTTCGATATTTGACCCCATATCTGAGCATTGGTCGATTTTCAAACCTACTCTTTTTGGGCTCAGTAGCCCGCGTTTTTTTGAAACATTGAAAAAATTGGAAATATTTTTTTTTCATTTATCCGATCTGTATGAAATTTTCAGGAATTTGTCAGTCGGGAGCATGCACATTTCTTACTCTAGAATTTCTTGTATATGCATAGTTTGGGATTTTTTCTTGGAACAAATTTTCAAAAAAAAAAAATTTTTGAAATTTTTTAAAATTTCTTGAGTATACAAAAAAAATTATCTAAGTAATAAAGGTGTATCTCGTTTGCCCGACTATACAAGCCCTAAAATTTGATGTTGATCAGATAAGTAGAAAAAAAAAACTTTCCTGAATATTTCACTTTTTCAAAAATAATCGTACGCATGACAAGTTGAAATATAGATAATTTAGAGGACAGAGCCGATAACATTTCAAATTTTCAGGGCTGTATATAGTATTGGGTCGAGAGTTTACACCTTTTCCTTTTTATTGCTGTAGAAATAATTTTTTAATTATGGTATTTATATGTTAATTTAATATCGCCAAAAAAAGAAATTTGTTAAAAATTTCCAAAAACATTTTTTATGAGAAACGGTTTTGTTTCAAGAAAAAAAAAATCCCCAAACTACTGTATTTATATACAAAGAAATTCACCATCTTAAGTATGAAATGTGCATCTCTCGCCGACTACCAAAGGTCCTGAAAATTTCGATGGCGGTGATTCGAGAGTTATTAAGAAATAAACAAGAAAAAAATATTCCAAATTTTTCAATTTCAAACCCCCAAATAGTAGGTTTTTAAAATCGACCAAATGCTCAGATATGGTGTCAAATATCAAAATTCCACCTAAGCTTACACTTTTTTATTTGATAATAGCTCCCAATCTCTGTATTTTCACAGCTTGAAGTTCATTTCCCGAAAATTAGTTTCTGGTATGGCAGTTTCGACAAATGTCAAAAAACACAATTTTCAAAAATTGAAAAATACCAAAACCAATGACTACAGACACAGAAAAACACAAAAATATACGATCGTTTCTGAGGTCAAAAAAAAGCTACCAGTTTAAGTTATTGGTCAAAAAATTGGCTGAAAATTTCACTCGAATTTTATGGTCCATTTTAAAGGGGGGGTGGAAAATTGGCTCAGCTGTGAAGACAAAATAGGTCCCACCCTTAAGCGCTTGAATTGTAAACATTATTGTAATAAACTTTTAAAAATTATCAAAATACCTATATATACTAATAATTGTTTTAAAATGACTAAAAATCGCTTTTATTTCCATGCATCTTTGTTTGAAAAAAAAAATCTGTGGAAACGCTAAAAAAAAAACTTTCATTTTTCAGATGAAGCACAATGAAGTGAAATCCAATTTACCTATTGAAAATAAAATCAATGAACCAACACCTAAAATTCACAGGCCTGTGTTAATGGCAAATACTAACCATTCAATGAAAGAATATTGATCAAATATTTAATAATGCTTAGACAAAGATTGACAAACCTTAATAGAGCAATTAAAATAATATAATTAATTTACCATTACTTAAGCATTTAACATGGTTTACATTAAAATAAAAATAAAAATAAAAATAAAAAATAAAATACCTCTTCAATGATAGTTCCATCTGGTCCATTTGGACCACCAGGTACGATAGCACCACTCGGTGGAACTGAAGTACCATTTCCTGAGCCTGAAGACATAGTGGAAGAATTAAGGGAATTTTCTTCCCTATCTCTTCTACTATTGTCTTTGTCAGAAAATGTAGTCATAATACCATTTGAAAATTATTATAAGGGGTTACATAATTAAAACCATTCAAGCAAATATACTTCCATAAATTTAAAAATATATAAATAACTGCCAAAATGACAGATATTTTGACACCTGAAATATAAAGAATGTCATATTCATGAAAATGAACCTATCATACTAAAAATACAATATTATAAAAAGAGTAGGATTAGCTTTACCAGTAATCTAGTGTTATATTTTTACTATAAAATAGGCTAAAAAGATAAAAAATAGTAGGCTATTAAGTAGTGAAGGGCACAGCTAACTAATGTGTCAGCTTGGCTAATTGATAGCCTACTAACTCAAAAATCAGATGAAAAACAAAAATGATTTGCAAGAAAGAAAAATTTGCTTGAAAACTAACATCCAACAATTAAACACAAATATCCCAATAACAAACTTTTAAAATCACCAAAACGAAAAAAAACTTTATTAAATAAATTTAGCTGTGGTTTGATATTTTTTTTAAGGACCATTATGGAGAGGCTGAAACTTAAACTAGGTCCTCATATAAGATGCTCATATAGTCAGGTTTTCCATAAAGGTTATTATATAGCGATGCCAATTATTGAGCCAATGACCTCTGAGTATATTTCAATAATAACATAGTTATTTATAAACAAAAAGTATAAAAAAGTCAATTAAATTAGGAATATTTAAATACATAGGTATGAAAAATATTAATTCTAAATTCTAAAAGGTTTGTCTGACGATGACCACCCTTTTCTTGAAAACTGTGCTGGGAGTCCTAAATACCGTTGTTATCTCTAAATATTTCTCTATATGGACTTTCAGTAACTTTCCCAGAACCTTTACAACCAAGAGATGTTAAGCTAAACTGGCCTATAATTTCCCAGATCTTCCTTACTACTTTCTTATAAATAAGCACAACATATGCTGTTTTCCAGTTATCTGGTACCTCACCAAATGTCCTTCAATAGATCGCTAAAAATCAAATACAGTGCCCTTTGCAATGCTTGTACTACCCTCTTCAGAATTCACACATATAGCTATAGCTTTTTACGGCCTGCAGCTTTACTTGGAGCAATATGGTCTAGTAAACATTTAATATCTTTTACTTTCAAATTCGTTGTAAGTCTATTTGTTACATGCATACAAGGACTATTAGTCTCCAAATTAATTATTTAATCTTTTCTCAGTAAACACTGAAGCCAAAATAAGCATTGGATAAATGATTGACCAACTCCTTTTTATCTGACTCCACTAAATTTCCCTCAATTTTAATTGGACCAAATATAATATTCTTTATTTATTTAAAATTTATCTAAAAAGCTAAAAAAAAGTCTCTCAGGCTCCTCTTATAAACTATTCCCTTAAATTAATTTCTGCCTCTCTCTTTGGCATTTCTTATTCGCTTGGTTAGTTGATTTCTCATTTCCTATACATTTCTAAATCATTCTTCCCTATTACACCCTTGAATTTTAAACATCTACGCTTTTTCATTGATTTTTCTTTTCTCTCTCTATTCCCACCAAAACAGGTTTTCTCTTTGACCACCGTAATGGGTTTAATTCTTAAAACACCACTGACTGAAATATTCATAAAATCTGCTTAAAAATGTTCCCCACTTGATAAAACAGTTTTGGTCATTAAACTCTTTATCCCAGTCAGTTATATTAAGGCATATCTCAAATTTGTAAAATCGCCACTTTGAAATTCTAAGATTTTTCCTTATTAGCTTGCAAATTGGCCCCAGATATCACATTCAATTAAATCTAATAATATTATGGTCATAAATCCAAATTCTCCTCAACTCTAATCTCATCCACCATTACTTTCATCGTTAGTTAATATAAGTCTAATAGTGCATCATGTCTTATGGGTTCATACCATCTGGACTCAAAAAAGTTATCTAGTGTACAATCTATAAATACAGAACTACTATGGTCCATATTAGACCAGGGAATCCCATTGAATGCAGGAAAATTAAAATCACCCATTAGACTATACCTTTTTCTTTACTGGCATGCTGTCTCAATTTCTGTCACAATTTCCGCATCTAATTCTTGACTCTGGCCAGGAGGGTCTATTAAAATTGCCCACGTACTAGATGATTTATGTGTTACATCAAGGATATCTACCCACACGATTCAATATCATGATTAAGATTTAAAGTCAGTCAATTAATACAGACTTGAATATTGTTTTTAATATAAAGCGCCCCCCCCCAATTCTTTCCTCTACGCTGAAATAAATAAAGTGATATCCTCTATTTCATATTCCTGAAGGAGTCTCCATAATTCTTCATTAAACCCATGCCTCAGTTGTTGTGCAAATAATGTCTAGATTCCATTTATCTCTATAAACTAAGGCAGCTCAATCTTTTTATTTCAAAGGCTCATGTAGCATTTGTCTTGTTGTAAAAGGGCATTTGATTTCGATAATGCTGTATTTTTAATTGCTAACATCATTATTTGAACCTGTAACAACACTAGTTTATTTATATCACCACTATTACAGTTACCAATTGCTATAACTATTCATATCATGATTTAGCCCATCACCCCCACTTACCTATTTTTTTGCGTAAACAAGTCTCCAAACTGGTGCTAGAAGAAAGCCCAATGACCTTTACGACTCAAGTGTAGAAACCTCCATCTGCATGCAAATAAGATCTTTATCCAAGAAATCTCTCCCACAAACTCCAAAAAAACCTAATATTTTCTGAAAAATAAACTTTCCTTAACCCTTTCATTTTACTCCCTAAAAGCCTACTCCCCAAAGTTCTGGACCCGCATCTCTTTAACCTAGAATATATTAAATTCCCAGCAAATCCAACTGCACCTTTCCACTAGCTTATTCAGTCTTCTGAACTCAATTCTCCCTATAATCTTGCTATAATTCGTTCTGACTCTTTATTGTCCTATACTCATTTTCTTTTCCACAGCACAATCACATCTTCTGAATCAAATTTGATAGAATACAATCTCTCTATCTATCTTATCCACGAGATCACTCACTTCTGGCACTCTAAGCAACTGATGTAATACAAAGTTTCTTTTATATTCTTATTTTGAAAAGGTCCATCTAGGTATCGTATCATAGCGTCTCAATTAGCAAATGCATCAGTCTTACCTTTAGAAAAACTCAACACTTTCATTGGCCTTCTCTGACCCCTCCCCATCTAGAAGACAGTCAAACCTGTTACTGCAATGGATCACAGGCTGACTGACTTTCGAGATCCTCTTCTTTAAATTATTATTTCTAATTTCTACAACTCTATATTCATCTGCAGAGCCTATTATCAACTACTTTATCCTTTTCCCTCTCATCTTTCCTGCCTAGGTGAATCACTATTCCTATCTACCCCTATATCCGCTCCCTCCTCACCTCAACATCCCTACTAACTTTTTTCTTAATACTTCCCTCCTTTCTCAACTCAAATACAACTTCCTTCAACTCATTCATATTTCCACTCAGTCATGCAATCTCCTTCCTTAACAACACATTCTCTGCATTCATAACACAAACAGGGCAGCTATTCACATATTCACCTTCTCACAGTCCACAGAGCATACCATACTTAAAAGTTATATCAACTTTACTATACTCCTGTACTTAATATTTTAACCAACTTACAGTTTATATATCACTAAAGAATAAAAAGAAATAAACTAATATCTTTAAAACAAGTTAAAATTAAACAAGCTTATATCTGGCTTAGCCTAGGCCAGGGATATATAAAACTTATAAGGTAGGCCTACTTTAGAGTTTGGCTCTGGGAAACTTAATTTAATTTAAATTATCACAAAACTACAATATTAAAATAACAATTATTAAAGACTATAATTTTATACAGAAAATCTATTTAATAATCCAAATGAACCTCCACACAGGATACAGTAAATCTCTTAACTCTAGCCTATGGCTCTGGGAAATTTAATTTAATTTAAATTATCACAAAATAAAAAAGTTACTTACAAGTGTTAGCGCAGCACAGAAAATCTATTTAATAAATCAAATAAACCTGTATTGTGAACAGTATACAATAAATCTACTAACTAAGTTGGCCTAGGGTTTGGTTATCAAACTCTGGCCTATTCCAATATTAGTGCTAAACTAATTATAAGAACTGACTTACTTAAAAAATAAATACACAAATTATTAACACCACTATTTATAATCCCCAAAAAACCTACAATTACCACAAAAATACACACTAAATACACAAATTACACAGTAAAATGGAAGATCAGTCGGAACACAACCTCCTCCTACGAACGATCAAATATATATCTATATAATACAAGAAACGAATTTAGCGTGTATTGTCACAAAGTACAAAAATTTTTCGGTAGGACTATAATACAAAGCCTATGACGAAGCCATGCTTAAACTGCCACTAATGATATCTAACATTTTCTAGAGAATATAACCTAACAACAAAATTTTATTTGATAAAAGTAAAAAGAAAAGTTGTTTTGCAATAATAGAGTTTCATAGCAAATTATAATTATTTATTTAAATCTATGTAACCTGTCTAACTTATATATGATATAATATATATATATTATATATATATACTATAGTATTATATATATATATACTAATATTATATATATATATAATATATATAATAATATATATATATAAATATATATATATATTAGTGATGGGACGGATTCCAAATTTCCAGCCGATGCAGATTCCGATACCAGTCAAAAGTTTCCTGTAACAGCTCAAATCGGGATATAGTATATTTCAGCTTTATTTTTATTCATCAATGTTTATAAGATATAATATATATTATATATATAATATATATATATATTATAATTATATATATATATTATTACTTATATATTATATAATATATATTATATTATATAATATAGTATATATAATATATGCCTAATTTGCTAAGATTAAATAAAATTTAGATATTTAAATTCTTTATAGATCAATGTTATTTTAGAATTCACATAGTAATATGTTTAAATTAAAAGAATTAATTAGTTAATTACCTTTTATTTATGAAGGCCACTGAAAAAAATAATAGCAATATTTAAAAATTCTTACAATAAATGAACAATTTTTGTAATTTTTTGTTTAAAAAAAAATTCCTTCTTAATTTACTAAAAGTAAGATCTTGAAGCAAAATTATCATTATTAAATTTTGTACTCAAAGCAATGATTCTTTTAAATTGTTAGAGCAAAAACATTACAGTTTTCTCCCGTGTCTGAGTGGTCATACACGATTTTTTTTAGTTGGGAGAATAAATGATCCTCCATTTCTGAGAGACTTTCACTTTCCACGGAAAGGTTTGGTCCATGAGCTTAAATCATATTTCTGGCCAAGGACACCCAAATGCTTGAAGGTACCTTTAATTTCGATGAGCCACCTGAATGGGACTTTCTGAGATTCTTTAATAAGTTTCCATGATTTTTATATTGGCGATTCTTACTTTATAAACATCTTCAAATGTTTTTTAATTGTCAGTGTTTTTAAGGAATGAGTTTCTTTGCCGTTTTTAAAATCTTTCTCTCTTGTAAATCCGAAAACACAGCTTCAAAACTGAATTAAACATTAATCTTCACCAAGTATCACTTTTTCGGGCCTATTCTGTTGATTTAAATTGAGAAAGAATATGAAGTATTGGTTTAAAAGATAGTGGAAACTGTCTTTCCTTTCCTTTATTACATAACCATATAATCTACAGCACATCCATTGCTATGAATTATCTTCCCCACTTTTTTACTTGTTATATTTACCAATCAGGAATGTAGTTTAAAGCTAAGGATCAAGAAAGGTAAGCAAGCACAAATTTCTTAATCATAAAACGATAAATGCTGAATTATTTTTTTTACTGAATTTTTTCCTGCTGATAATGTAGACCCAAAGTCCCTCAAATAGTCCTTTGTTCTGACTCTTTTCAAAAAAATTGCAAAATCACTCATATTTGGGATTATTGCCGAGGCCATTGATTCCTTGTGGCTCTATTAATTTGAACAATCAACAAAATTTTTAAGGATATTTTTTAGTCCAATTTTTCAAGAACTTTCTGTTGTTTCTAAGCATGCAGGTTTTGAATGATCACGGCAATATGGATATGAGAGCCGTCCTTTGTTTCAAAAATTTTTGAAAGCAATGATACTGGCTATTTACATCTGGTTTGTACATTCCTGAATAAATCTGTTGCTGTGGTAAATTAAATCTAGTTTGATTTTCTTCATACTTGGCAATAGCTTGATGCGAGTGATTAAAATGAACCCACGATTTGTTTGCATATGGATATATTTTTTTTTCACGTCTCTTTATGGTCTAAAATATGGCACATGAGACACTAGTTTCAAAGAGTGTTTAAAAAGCAAGGAATTCCTTGCTTGTGTAACTCCTGCACCCATATTAGGTGCTATCCCTTAATATAACATGAATTTTATTAGAGCAGGAATATTGTGAATCCTCCATAACATTTTGAAGAAAATCACTTATATTATTAGATGCTGTGTGTGAAATATGTGAAAAGGTGAAACTCGAAGGAGTAGCATTTATATTCAATAGTTCCAATTATTACAAGCCAACAAGGCAATATTTCCCTGCTCACTTACGAGTTTCACGGTGTATTAATTATCAAAATCTAATTTACATAACATAATAATCTAACGAAAACATTGTTCAAAAATTGTCTGCCCCATGATCTGTGTCTAAAAATCCTTACATGATATCTTAGGCTCTACGTAAAGATGCGCCTTCAATCCAGTTTTCTTTACTTAAATAGAATTAAGGAAGAAACTGAAATTAAAAAATCAATTACGGCAAAACTTCGAAATATTGTCTTTCAAATATCATAGAGATCGAATAAAAATTATTTAGATTCGATACCAACAAATCGTGGGTCAAAGAAATCGTACAAATTTTGCCGTTCCGATCCGATTCCTGAAAAAACAGCCGATTCCTCCGATTCCGATGCCGACGACTTAATCGTCCCATCACATACATATACTATATAATAATATATATTATAGATAATATATAATTTAGTATATATATTATATATAATAATATATAAATATATATATATTTATAGCGCGGGCGGGGGGTGACCGGGGCCCGCCTCTTTAGGAGGGGTGATTCGGTCCAACTCTAAATAAATAAAAAATATAAAAAAAAAAAATTTTTTTTTCGCTCATTCTTGATATCGCACGCGTAACCGTTAAAACTTTGTATTCATTTATTAGATTCATATTTAATTCTAGAAAGTCTTTATATTTTTAAAAAATGTTAGAAATTAAGGGTACAAATTTCCTTCAATAAGGAACTCTCACTTTTGTATAAACTCTCTCGAGTTTTTTTTAAACTCGTTATAAAAATGAAAAATTGTGGATCGATTTTTAATTATTTTTCAGTGGATACACTCGAGTTTGTTAGCTTTTATAAACTGGCAAAGTAAATTTTTTGATCCAAACCAGTATTAGTGGCAAAAAAAATGGGCCTAACTTGAGTCGCGATTCACCCCGCCGTTAACAAATTGATTGAGGGGTGGCAAAATCGGACCACCATTTTTTTTCGTATTTTACGTATTATCATTGACATTTTTATTACGTATAACTTAATTAAATGTAATAAAAAGTTACTCCATATATTAAGTGAAAATTTTTTAAAAAATGAAATTTAATAAAAAAATACGAGTTCATATAAAAAAAGTGTTAAAATTTTTGGGCGGAGAGGGGTGAATGGGACCACCTTATTTTTATTCTCGTATTGTTATATTTATCCAATTTTGACATTTTTTTATACTTATTACAATTTTAATAGTGATAAAATAATATTATATTAAAGAAAATTAATATATTAAAATTGAAATTATTACGTAAAAAGACGAATTTTAAACAGATGGGTTCCGCAGTCACCCCTCAATTGGCTTTGTGTCCGCTCACCCACTCCACGGCAGGCTGACTGTGGCGTTATTCCAAACGTTAATAAAACTTTTATTATTTAGAATTACATTATTATTTTTTGTGTTGCTTATGCCCGACTATAGGCCCACATGTACAGAAAAAAAAAAATTTCCAAAAATGCATTAGGGAGAGTCGGGAGACCAAGTTTTACCTAAAGTGGTCCACGCACCCCCGCCCGACGCTCTATTATATATATATATATATATAGTATATTAATATATATTATATATATATAATATATAAATAAATATTAATATATATAATATATATATATATATATATGATAGCTATAATTTGCGGATTCTTTCTATTATTTATAGGCTCAAACAATGGGTTTAAAGGACCTCAAGTGAAAGTAAAAAAATCTTAGGCCCTAAGAACGACGTTGAATATTCATCAGAGGCGTTGTTTTGTTTTCTACAACGTCAGAAAGTATTGATGGTTACGTTCTTACGTTAATTTGTTGTTATATTAAATTCAACTAATATATGGGTCAAAGTTCATAAAGTAAACAGGGAAAATTTAAAACATGTAAAGATAATACTGAAAAGATAATACGATGGTTTAGTTATATTTATTCAATTTAAAGTGGCACGTATGAATCATAAAAAAAAAATAATGTATGATAAGCGTTTTAACGCAGTGTCTAGAGTACTCACTTTATTCTCATAAGATTAAAGTTTGTCCAGTTTCTAACAACCTTATACTATAAAAGTGATAGGGTAATTCAGACCTGGATTCCACAATTACTCGTCAACAAATATATATATATTACGTATATAGTAATTATTAATTATATATATAATTAATATATAAATTTATATATATATATATATAATATATATATTATTAGTTATATATATATATATTATGACCATAATTCCATAAAGGGCCAAGAGAACTATCTCAAAAAGTATTAGACTTACAAAAAAACAAATTACATTTTTGGAATCAAGCATATAAAGACTTATTATACCGTTAAAAAGACAGTGTATGATTTAAAACTAACGAAAAACACCCTATAGAGATAGGACCGCTTATAGATATCAGAAGTAGAGAGAAAATGTACCGGAATTGACATTTTTTCCAAAAAATTTTCGAGTTTCCAGGACAGGAATTTTCAAAATCCGGCCTACGAACCGGAAAAATAAAAAATTAACTAAAATTATTTCTGAGAAAATAATTGTTGAAGGATTTTATATTTAATAATAAACCCATTAACCCCCATAGTCCATCTATTTTGTCAAAGTTAATACCTAAAATTTGTATTTATAGTATTTCATTCTATAGATGATAAGTATAAACCATACCTACCAGTTTATTTAAAATAAAGTTTACTCAAATTACCTCAAAATATAGGGTAATAGATATTCTCATTAAATTCAATGATTTTATTTCCAAAAATTAGCTATATATATTACAATGGAGTACACAGTCCAATTTTTCAAACTCGCTAGTAAGCCAGTGAATAGTTTAAAAAAATAAATGCCTAGTGGTTGAATTATTTAGCTGGTCCATAATATCTTGTAGTAATGATATCTGATAGGCCTTCTTTTAGAAACTTCTTAAATACTGCTGATCTCAATTTACTGCATATGAAGTTGGTAACATCAAGGATCCTTTTGATTTTACTTTAGGAATAGATTATTTTTGGTTTTAATGGGCTTTAAGTTCTAAGAATCCCGCTCTTCAGTGATATTGAATGGTAACTGGTATTCATTGCAATAAAATTCATTTATTTCTGATGATATTTCCGTGATTTGGTCTATTGATATGGCAGAGAGTTTTTTTGTGTGAAGGGAGGAAAATTCTTCCTCAAGACTCACTGTCCACGGCTTTGAGTCTTTCGCTTATTTGTGTGATTCCTCATGTTCTTGAAGATTACAGGACTTCTCCCTTATCTATCCAAATTTATTGACTTCCAGAATATTCTCTTGGTGATGATTTTCCATATGTTATTAGTAAGATAATACATAGATAACCAGGTACTACAATAACTAAATATACCAAAAACAATACATATACACCGTTAACAACTAAATATATATTTTATTATATTATAATAGTAGATTTAGTATAAGGTAATGAGTATATGGTGTGGTAGGTGTGTTATATATATAACTCATTATATAAAATTTATTATATTTATATATTGAAAGTTACATAGAACATTTTTTTAAAATACATTTAATTATAGTAAAAAGAAAGTTTATTATGAAATTCGTTCGGCCGGAATTTTTTGGGATTCCGGCTAATTCCGGTTTTGGCCGGAACTTAAAATTTCAGTTCCGGTACACCCCTAATCAGGAGTCGGGGTCTCTCAGCCTCTAGGTGGACGATGTGGGGACAAAGTCCCCCCTCTGCTTCGAGCCTTAAAAATTGAGAGTTCAAGGAAACAATATATTTCCATTAGGGGGCTCGAGCAAGTGGGGGACAGAGGGGACAAAAAATGCCCCCCCGTCGCTCTACCTAGAGGGCAAGAGACCGATCCTGATAGTATTGGTCTACTCCTAGGTGTGTTCGTTACTTTTAAATCATAAATAAAACGAACTTTACATATAAAAAAGCTTTATACCTGATTCCCAAATATATAATTTATTTTTCTGTAAATGTCGTACTTTTAGTGTTTTTTTACAATCTGGTAATAAGCTTTATATGCTGATTCAAAATATGTAATTGATTTTTCTGTAAGTATTATTCATTATCATAACTATAATAACTAATATATATATATATTATATATATATATAATTCTATATATATAATATATATATATATATATATATATATTAGCAACGTTACCATTACCTACCAATTTTACGATATTTTTATATAACATTTTTTTTTTTTTTATTCAATTTATATATGAGAGAGGTTTGGCAACACTGTTCTAGTTACTTTTGACATGGCCCAAAGATATAAAAAATGATTTATTGGTAGAAAAAATATTGATATTTTGTCAGAATCTGTTAAACTCAAATATTACCACCCTTTTTTTTTAAAGAGTTGCTATCGATTTTCATAAAAATTAAGTGCATTGAAGAACTTCTGCCTTACTATTACCAATGTTACATTTTTTGTACATTAAATGTTTATATTTTTAAGTCTTTGTTTAACTTTGACTCAAAAATGATCCACAATTACCAAAAATCATGCTATAGGCATTTTACACTTTATTTTACATTTATTCTACATCTCAATACATTGCATAACTTTCTGAAAAAATTGTGAAAATCAGGCCACCCTTAATCTGCAATAATAATAGGTAATTATTTCCAATAACTGCCTCTAAACAGATTTTTATAAAAATCACAGCATAGACGTCAAAAAAATAGTAATGAAGTTGAAATAAAAAAAAATTAGCGTCGGTCTCTTTAGGAAAAAAAGTTACAAACTCTCAAAGTTGTAAAAAAACCTATAGGATTTGTTATTAAAAAAAAAACGAAAATTTTTTTTTTTTGAAAATCACAGGATATACTCTAAAAAAATAATAATGAAGAATAGTGAAAACGAAAACGCAGTCTCTTGAGGAAAAACTTACATCAACTGAAAGTTTTAAAAATTCCATAGACTTCTTATAATAAAAATTAGTGGGCTTCTTGCTTGTATTAGAACATCCCTAGTTCAGGTTATGATAAGATTTGTTAATCTACATAGATTTTCTCTGTATATATATACCTAACAAAACTTTATTCATAACCTGACTTAGAGGGCCTGAAATGAAGACCTAAACCTGGATCGATCAAATTTGAAAGTTCTATGTGATTTTAACAACTGAGATGCTGAAACTTTTTTCCTAAAGAGAGCGACAAATAATTTTTTTTATCTTCTACTATTTAAAATTATTTAGAGTCTATGCTGTGATTTTTATAAAAATCTGTTTAGAGGCAGTTATTGGAAATAATTACCATAATAATAATAATAATAATAATAATAATAATAATAATAATAATAATAATAATAATAATAATAATAATAATAATAATAATAATAATAATAATAATAATAATAATAAAAGCTTATTGTGCTGCATAATAATAAAAGCTTATTTTGCTGCTCCGTTCCATTTTATGAATATTGAATATACAAAATATTACAAATTGCACCCCATTCTTCTTGCATGTACTACGCCATGGAGGAAAATAAAATATTAAACAATCATGTAAAAATATTGTGAGTTTTATTCATATATGAGATAAAATTGTTTTCAGTCTTTATAAGATAAATTTACCAATACAGTTAAGCTTATTAATTAATTTTTATCTTCATAGTATCGGCAAATATCAACAAAACTTAGGCCTTTCAGTTTTGTTTATAGGTGTTGTTACTTTCGTCTTTCAGAGTTAAAGGCGTGTACAGAAAGGAGTACTAAAAATTGTTTTGCTATTATCAAAGTTTAAAAATTAAAGGAAGATGGTTGCGAAACTTGACATGCTTAAACTTTATGAGGAGATAAACCAATGGCGAAATTTTAGAGAAATCAAAATTTTCAAATAAAAGCAATGTTAAATGAGAAAAATAATCGGTACTAAAAAAAAAAAAAAAAAAAAAAAAAAAAAAAAAAAAAAAAAAAAAAAAAAAAAAAAAAAAAACACCAAAGAAAAAAAATCCTGCGTACGCCAATAGTGTATATAATGGTGTGTAAAGACCAATCAAAAATAGTTCATAGCAAAATATGAAAGATCAATCTAAAACGTTTAGATATCTAAATTTTAGTTTTAATAAAGGAATAAATATTTATTTAATAATTATATATATATATCTATAAATAAATATTATATATTAATATTTAATATATATATATATATATGATATATATATTAATATATATATATAATATTATATATATATTATTAATATATATATATATAAATTATATATATATACTATATTAATATATTATATAATATATATTATTGAAGAAGTTTATATGGTTGCTGTTGAAAGAAAACCACCTTCATTAGCTTGTAAGACTAGATGTTAATGATGTGAAGAGATGAGCGTTGATGTCGTAATGAATTGGCGTTATATCGTTTCTTCCAAGCGGGGCTGCTTGGACTCATCGGTGTGGTCGCAGCCCCCTTCACCAATCGCCACAGAACTCCCCCTCTAAGTGACAATGCCGTGAGCCACACTCCCGCTTACTGCGCACCTGGTAAGAACGTCGGTCAGCTGTCAGATGAGAACCTAGTGTGTGCACACATTAAAGCCACCACAAAGAAGGCTTCGACCACTCTGGTACTCTTACGTGGCAGTTGGTCTGCAGCCTGCAGTAGTAAGACACTAGTTACAGGCGGTTACAGTAGATGATCCCGAACAGAGCAGCGCTCCAGAGAAGAAACCCTGAATTGATGAAATGTAGGCGTTGAAATCTATTTGTGGTAATAACCAAACTTCTAACACGAAATGTCTACCACGGCGAACAACTTTGAAAGAAGATGGGATGGCTTGGCTGTGTTTCGTTGTGCCACTCCAGTTGCACTAGTCACTCCGTTAGAATCACATTTGGTGGGTGTTTATGGTCACTCTGGGTCACCAATATATGAACGGGTTTTTGTAGTTGTCTTAGAGAGTAACATCCTTCATTATCTTGAAACTAGATGATTGTGGCAAGAGAGTGAGCGTCTGTACGCCGATGGAATTGGCGTTTTCGTCGCGAAGGGGCTGCTTCTCACTCATCGGTGGTTGGTCCAGCCCCCCTTCCACCGACGCCACAAATATTTATATCATATATATATATATATAATATATATATAAATTATATATATATATATATAATATATTATATATAAATAATATATATATATATATATACTATAATATATATATATATATAATACTATAATATATATTATATATATATATAATGGAACAACAGCCACATCAACTAAGAAATCTTCACCAAACTACAATATGTTTCCTTTCATTTCTATTAATAAAACATATACTCTTAATTTGCTTTGATTACACTATATTTTTATTATTATTAAAAAAATTATAATAAGAAAATTAAGCCATCAAAAAATTTGATAACTTTAAAATAATTTAGGAAGGGGTCTACGGATTATAATATAATATAATATATTATATATATATAATAATATAATATATTATATATATTATATATATATATATATATCTATAATATAATTATATATATAATATAATACTAAAATATATATAAATATATATACGTATTATTATATTAAACTTACTACCATTACATCGTTACAGAACGTACATCTAATAAATCTCACTCATTGAATGATTAGTCTCTAAAGAATAGAATAGCATCTTGCCAGGTCTCCTTCATTTTCCTCTTTGGTCTGATTATAATGCGAAGAGCAGAAAAAAGCAAGTTTCCACGCTAACTTGCGGACCGGTTTTAGAAGCGAGCGAGTAACAGCAATTAGCTTTCTTGGTACAATGTCTTGATACTCTCCGAAGTTACATAAAATTTTCAACTTCTTTCAGTGCAGCAAAGAAATTTTTATTTAAAGTATGAATAATGTGTTTCAAATTAGGAAGGACCCTGACCTTTTTCTTGAACCAATCCGACGCTTCGACTAAGCTCTTCAATATCATATTAGCTTTCATACTAAATCTTCTGAACTTCTGAAAGAGTAGCTCGAATCACGTAACGGAGATAGTTGTAGCTTCATCACTTACAATATGTTTTGATGTATCCTTTCTTCTTGAACTTCCTGAACGGGCTTTAATACAAATGGCCACATTGCAAAAGTGCAGATTTAGCGTTTTGTTGTTGTTCTGTTCTTAAGTTAAGCTTACCCTGTAGATTGGATCAATATAAACAACGTTGAATTTATTAGAATATAATCCAAATTGAAACATAAGGTGCTGGTTAAAAATCTTCGAAGTTTGCAATTGCATTTTGTGATGTGGACAGTCGACAAGTCAATTAAACTTGCTATGAATTGGATTGAAGTCATTCATCAGGTCACTAATTTAATATACTTTGGTTCAGTTTAAAATTTGTCCGACTCCACTCTATTCTTAAAGTTTCCGACTCCGACTCTTGAAAATTACCGACTCCGACTCCACCCTCTTCAAAATTACCGACTCCGACTCCACCCTCTTCAAAACTACCGACTCCCCGACTCCGACTCCACAACCCTGGCCCCCAACAGCAGAGAGAGAGAGAGAGAGAGAGAGAGAGAGAGAGAGAGAGAGAGAGAGAAGGGAGAGAGAGAGAGAGAGAGAGAGAGAGAGAGAGAGAGAGAGAGAGAGAGAGAGAGAGAGAGATCTTGGTGGACCTCTTTATCAAGTATAACACCCCTGTGACCTGTCCCCTCCTCCGCGGCTGTGGAGAGACTGTTCATCTTGGACTCTGATGTTCTCAGGCCCAATAGGTAATAACCTATTCCTGTAAATAATTATTTACATCACCATGTGGTGATTATCACCTTCCTGAAATCCCAAAATCAAACTACGTATTTGTGTCTATAATTCGTAGTATTGGATTATCATCTATTGGTAATCCATCCTCCCAAAACCTTCCCTTTTGTACATTTTCTAAATAATAATAAAATCATAAAAGTGTAAAGATTCTCAACATCCTTTTATTTTCTTTGTTTATTAATTATTATTCTTATCATATGAAATATTACACAGAGAAAAAGCCTGAATTAAAAATAATATTCCTTAGAAATTAAAAATAATCTGCCTTTTAAATATTTGCAATATGGAGGAGGAGTTTCAAACAAAAATGATTATCTTAAGATACAACTATCATTATGAGTTCAAATCTCGCTTTTAAATAGTCAGCAAAATTTTTAGTACTTCCAGCTTTACTAAAATCGCTATTAAAATCATAGATACCTAAAATAACCTTGAAAGTATAACACCTTGTTTATAAATCCTATAAACTAATTCTCATCATCGATTTATTGGAATAAATTCAACACTATAACAATTTAACCTTAGTTTTGTCTAGCCTCTCCTCTTAACATATGAAAGATCCTGAGTAATAGTATATATATATATATTATATTTACAACTATATATTATATATATATGTAGTATATACTATATATATTAATATATATTAATATATAGTATATATAGTAGTATATATGACTATAAGGTATATATCATCTATATATATGTTATGAACTCATATTCCTCTACAAATTTGTTCATATTTTTCGCTTTATTCAAAACTCTCTCTCCTGCTCTCTCACTAAACTTTTGTAAGTTTCCCGCTCATATCACTAGATGTATCGTATCCAATCGCTCAGTTCCCTCACTTTTTGTCTTCGCCATTATTGAACGGTACAACGCTATTTTTGAATGCTTCTTGTGTATTTGTGCATAAAAGGTTTTATTTTGAAATATAAACCAAGTTCCTGATGTGTCATATCAACCTCTCGTCTTTGTCAGTGTTATTAGAATAAGACTGACCAATTTTGTATTTTATTTTCTGACTCGTTTTACATTATTATTGGTACTCTTCGTAAATACTGTGTGATAAGCTGTATTAACAATTATTAGTGCTTTGTATTAGTTTAATCGTTTTATCAATTTACGTGTTTGAAATATTGTTATTATATGCATTTTCGTGTTCCATATTATTTATTTTTTAATTAATTTATTCATTTATCAAATTGCATGCTATGTAATTAACAAAAGGTATATTTTAACTTTTTCGTATTTTGGAATTTAGTTGTATTAATTTCTTAATTTCAAAATCTCGAAACAATTTAGGAACTGCAAAAGAAATCACAAATATAATTTAGGGGAAACTATTATTCTAGGTAGTTATACAGTGTTTTTAAATATTTTCATACATTTTAAGATATTTATTATTATATTTTCATACTGTGCTGATAAATTGCACTACGTGAGGTGTAGTAGCTCAGAGTAATTATGTTATTTATTAATATTGTTATTGTGTTTTAGAATATTAGGTTACTGGCTGTATGAAAATCCTAGTTTTATTCAAACCTTTATACTGCCAATACACGATTTGTCTTTAATATCCTTGTGAGTGGTCCGATCTCTCTGTTTGGCAAACCTCATAGTCCTTCAATGTTTATATATATTATATATATTATATATATATATATATATAATTATATAAATATATAATTTAATATATTATTACGATATACGCCAGTTATGACCTACAATATATAGATGTATATATCTATCTAATATATAATTATATTATATATATAACAGTGTGCGAGCTCGTGAAAACTTGCATGAGGGGCTGCAAGTTATAGTATATAATAATATATAATATATATATATATAATATATATTATATATAAAAGTTTATATATATTATCATAATAATATTATATTATATGTTATATATTATTATATATATACTATATTATATATTATGTATTACTGTACGATATATACATTAATATGTAATTTAGAATATATATGTATACTATATATATATATATATATATTATATAATAATATATAATATATATAATATATATATATAAATATATATATAATATATAAGTATATATATATATAGAATAATATATATATGTAATATATAAATATTATAATATCAAATATAACGTTCATATCGTATCTGTGATTTCTTATTTAAAAATAAGATTAGCTCTTTGACTTTTAGATATTTATGTGTGTGTAAATATGTGCATAAATTACAACTTATTTTTTTTAATATCGATTGCATTCATCGAACACATTCTATGCTAATATAAAAAGACTTAGATAACTCTTAGATGGAGAAATATTATATAAATATCAATTATCTTTTTCTAAAAAATATCAATAAAGTAGTCTGGAATTAGGAATATCCCTCAAAAACGGTTACTATTACCTAATTTTTATATATTTATGTGTAAGTAGTTATACTAACGATAAGATGTATATAGGACTTATCTTTTATAATATTGATTGCTGAATATCAGTAACACCATTCTGGTAGCACAGCAAAAGGCGCTAATATAAAAATTGTATATGTAATTTTAGTAGGCTTTCAAGAATTTAGGAATACAAAATACACGAAAAAAGCTCATTGCCTGACGTAATATTAGGATATTTTGTTTCTCTCTTCCATCTCTCTCTCTCTGCTCTCTTCTCATCCCTTGTGCATTCTCCTCTTGCTACTCTTTCACTCTTCTCTTCTCTCTCGTCTCCTCTCTCATCTCATATTATAGAGTAAGTTAATTCTATTAGGAGGATGATATGAAATAAATAGATATAGAGAGAATGATAGGATAATAGAGGATTATATTTGGAAATAGTATTCAATGATATATAGATACTATATGCAGGACGAGATGACTCTAGTTATATAGCTATATAAGAGAATTAGAGCACGATAGATCAATATAGATGTGAGTAAGAGTATAATAAACTATTGAGATATTAGATATTGAAAAGGATTAGTAATAGAATATACTACGATAGACGATAAATTATAATGAAATATATATATATATGATTTATAGATAGAGATATATATGAGAGAGAAAGATATAGTAATATAGAATATATAGTAGATATATATATTATATATAGTACATATATATGAGATTTACGTCAAGATTTACAAACTTTAGAAAGAGAGTAAATATAAATATATACATATATACATATTATATAAGTATACTAAGAAGGAAACTAAATATGTATAAATATAATAGTATATAATATATTATATAGTATATATTAGTAATTATAATTAGTGAGATAGAAATAGATGTTATAATAGAGAGGTATATATAGATATGATAAGAGAGATAAGATGATGATAACAGATTCATATAATATCACAAACGGGTAATTATTTTTGCATAATTTATCCACGTATATGAGTGTATTATCTCGGACAACAAAAGAAAGAGAATAGACACGAAACCTCTTCCCCGCGAGAACCGTATACAATGCGGGACACAAGAAGAGGAACTTCAGCTTTTGTGTCTTTACTCTTCGAATATGACAAGTATAAAGGAAGATAGAACAGTGTACATGGACAAATCTACGCACACTCCTATAAATGTTGAACTAATATAATTTATATGAGAAAAATAACTCTCTCAAGTGCCATGAAATAATAGATAAGTCTCTATAAATTACAACGATTTATTATATAAAAGATACTATAGAATTGTTTTTTGAAGTTTCGTTATTTTCGTTCTATGTATGCTATAATTTGTCTTATTTTTGTAAAGAAGTTATAATGTAAAATTGGGCATTATTTTAGGCCGCAAAATAGAGCCCAAAGTTTTATTTAAATGAAAGATATTAATAAAGAGTAAAAATATTCGTTACGCACAATTTTGCAGTTTGGAAAAGGATTCCGTGTATTATGTGATTGTAACTTAATTGTGGTAATTTACTGAGTATATTTGATGAATACTGTATTTAACGTATAATGTTAAGATAAAAAGAACTGCAGAGGAGAGAGAGAAGTCACGAGTTACCTTTGATCAAAAAATATCATCGAATGTCATTGAAGTCAAACATCCTCACTTTATACATGACATTTTTATATTTGGAGGGGGCATGCAGGAGACTGACCAAGAGACATTTAAAAGTACCAATTATAGTCGCAAAATAATTAATGTCATTTAAAATCTAATTCCTAATATATATTAAGTAATAAGATATTAATAGCAATGACAGATATAACCTGAGAAGTGAAGCTTTCTGTTGTAAAAAGAGATAGTATAGAGAGAATAATGATATAAAGTTCTGAGTAAGATGAGATGAAGTTATAGATGAAAAGTAGTAGCGGAGAATGAAGAGAGAGGATAGCATGAATATAGCAATAGAGTGATAAGATTATTGAAGAGATAGAATAGAATATGGAGATAAGAAGATGATTAGA
>JABUQX010022749.1:0-5000 GCA_015478945.1 Trachelipus rathkii
TACTGGGGTCCACCAAAAAACTATGAACAAAGACTGATCTTTATAATTATTAATTGGCCCTATTTAATAGATCACTTTGATATAGCAAACAATAAAATGGTTTTAGGAACTACGCGAAACGCTTCTTTAGTTATTTCTTTATTAATTACTTCTTATGATTATTTTACAAGAAAACACAATTTAAGTGTTTTAACTATTGTTCAAAAAGAAATATTTATTCCTACAATATCAATTATTCTTTAAATGTGTCTTTGATAACTTTGCAAATTATTATCCCGAGAGAGAGCAAAGCTGTTAGCTCGCCCGGGTCTATTTTCTAACTGGCTCTATCACCATGGCATGCCGTTGGTTACAGCGGCACCTCGGTGACCTTGACAATACAAAAATTCCTTTTGAAACAGTTATTACGGCAAGACCTTATTTTGTAGCAATCTTTTCTTCCAATGGCGCGCCAGAATTTGGGCAGGATTAACTTAGATCTTTTACAAGTTGATTACATCTTCTTTTAAAAGCAACATTATAAACACATATCGTGAATCTAATAAATAGAGACATACGCACATAATATTTATATATATTATATAATATTATATATATATTATATATATAATATATATATATATATAGAATATATATAATATATATATATATATATATATATATATATATATATATATTGTCACAAGATGGGATTTTTGCCAATAAATAACGTGACAATTCCCGGTATTCTTTTATTCAAAACACAAAATAAAATTGGTCAAATTGTCTAGGGTATGATTTCTCAACGTAGTCTTTCACTTCAGACACAAAGTTCAGTGAACAATCACAAAGTCTTCAGAATTCTAAAATACTTCCAAGTCACAGATGGACTTCACAGACTATCAGTAGTCCTTTTCTTTAGAAAGTAAATCCTTTACAATATGTACTAGTTTCTGAATCCAGTAGAAAGTCGTTCTCGATGTCGTATAACAACTCCTCAAAACAAATACGACTTTCCTTCCAATAGTTTCCAACAAGTCCCTCTCTGGATACTATCCAATCCTTTCTATAGTATTTCTCTCTGAGTAATCACAAGACTTTCTAAATCTCTTCTCAAGAACAATGTCCCTTGATTATCTTCTAAATGAATCAACAAACAATTATTCAACCTGAATTCTTCTAATGTCTCACTTTCGTAGTAGAGCTTTAATGAATCAGGACTCTCTAATAATCAATCACAAAACACGAGATAAGTCTTGAACGTTGAAATACTCAATAACTGATAGAATCCACACTAAGAATCGTATTCCAAATATAGAACCAAAGGTAGAACCAGGTAATAATAAATTATCTTCTATTTATGCTTTTTCACCGTAACTAGGATGTCAGGTGTGAAGTCACCTTGTAAGTCTTTCTTCCCACGGGACAATTTTATTTTCCAAATTAAAATTCTTCTTAAGATATTTTCAAATAAAAATCTTATCTAAAATATACTCAAATGAAAATCATATTCAAATTAATTAATTTCGTCAAATAAATATTTCTTCCAATCCTTTCCAATATAAATAATAAATTTGTCCGTATTGACGTGTGAAGCTCACGATCTTATCTCCCATATTCCTAATAGCATAACACATGCCCCCATTAAGAAAGAAAACTGGGGCTTTTCCTTTAAGAAAACACTGAGCTTCACATCCCAATCCTCGTCAGGTAATCTCAAATTTTCAGTGGGTGTTTTCCGAATCAAGGGTATTTCCTTCAAAGGTGTTCCTTTTTCTTTTGCTAAAGCTTTATTCTTAGTTTCTAGTACAACTCTTTCAACAATTTTTCTTTTTCTTTTATCTCTCCTTTCAACTAGTTGTTCAAGAATCCCTTTCTTTTTAACTTTTCCAAGATTTAAATTCCTTTCCTCTTTGGACTCATCTAAAGACTTATCTTTAGGTCTTTCCATAGATTCATCTTTAGTTTCGTTAGGAATATTAACTATTGAACCCTCAACTGATGTATCTATCATTTCAGATTCCCCTACTGATTCATTATTAGTCTTAACTTCTTCTAATGAATTAGTATTCAAACTTGTTGAATGTGTAAGACTGAGACTTTGAATCTTCCTCAAAATTATTTCTACAATAGCAGATATAACATTCCGACTCAAAAAGTCTTCTCTTTTCAGATCACTGCCTCCAATTAACTCTTCATATAAGCCTTGATAATGAAGTTTCTCCTTTCCTAATTTCTTTATAACAGATCTAAGATACTGAACTTCATTTTCCGCTGAAATAAATTTCTCTCTCATAATCTGCTGAATGGAGACGAACTCTGATTCACATTTTCGCTTTTCAGCCCTGGCAATATTTTCGTCGGCGCATCGAGTTGCTTTAACTTCACTTTTCGCTTCATCTAATTCGGTTTGGAGATTGTGCAATTTATTTTTGAGTTCTGACATTTCGACAATATGGCGTGAATTTTCTTCGCACTTAGAAGCAAATTCTCAGCATAAAGTTTTCTAAGTTGTTCTTGAGTACGACGCTTAAATCCGACAAATGAGTTTTTGACTTTTCAAGTTCTTGAATTCGACGCTCAAATTCTATTACTTTTCTCGAAAGGTAATCAGTCTCTGACATTGTCGACTTTTTATCATTCTCACAATGTTTTTAATCTTCTCTTTTTATCTCCCGTCTTCTTATCCTCATGCTATCCTTGGCCCCAATCTCTATTAATATCATGACGCTCTCCTTAGGTACGCAGTTCAATAAGACGATCGCATCCTCTTTCCAATCTAATTCTTCTTTCTCACACTCTTTGAAGTCCACAACACCTACGCACGCGATATGTAAAACATCCGGCGTTTCCTCATCATCTCGTTGAGACTCGATGGACTTTTCACGAGTGCTTTCGTTGTTACTCGGCTGTTGGGTGCTTTTCGGTGCAGTTGACCCTTCATCGTGTGAACTACACGCGCGCGGCGTAACCACTTGATCAACAGGACGCTCCAATGCATCGTCAGGCGCCGCGGTTTCTTCATTCTGCGAGTTTATTGCTTCACCCGCGCACGACACTACTGCTTGACCGTCAGGATGCTCCATCATATCCCCATGTCTTGTGGCCGCTTCCTTCTGAGAACTATTCATTGCCCCCGCGCGCGATACCACCGCACTTTCAACAGGGTCTTCTGCATTCCTTGCACCAGGAATATTCCCTATTATCAAGTCATATATGGCATCGTCCAGAGCTATGGCTTCAAGACGGCCTGTATAGTAGGGTGTATTGACATCAATCATAACAACTAGTGCGTCCCTAATCGTATTATCGATCAGTAGTATTTGTTTTCTCTTCCCAGTTCTCTGGTCTACCGACGTATATTTCTTTTTAACGATAACAGAGTCGCAACCGGTGTCCCTTAATATGTTTCCTGCCACACCATTGATTTTCCCATTGACGACAGGCATCATCGCATTCCGAGCGATGGGTCTTGTAGCATCACTCTTTACGCATGCGACTCTGATGACAGGTATCATTCTGCCGCATGCTAAAGCAATCCTATTGTTGTCATCAATGTGTTTCGTAAGGTCAGGGTCTCCATCAGTACTCAAATCTCTGCGTGTCGGTGTAATATCGGCGACCTCCTCACTGTCCCAACGTTTAATTTCAGTTGTTATGGCAGCAGCCGCCCTTTTTGGCCCTTCTCTCCAATTATTGTTAGAACGATTGTTGTTGTAGTTTCTATATTGATCGTCTTTCCTATAGGGACTGTAATTCTTGCAATCAATAGACTTGTGCCCTTTCTTCCCACATTTGAAACAAGTAGACTGGTATTTAGATCTTTCAAAATATTTAAAATTTTCGTTGACGTCTTTTTCTTCTTTCTTGGAAGGGTCTTCTTTACTAATCGTTGATGCCAAATTTTTGTTATGCGCTAAGAGATATTTCTCCGCTTCTTGAGCAATGATATCTAGTTTATTAATCTTCCTTTCCCGTAAAAATGTTGCAAGTTCTTTTGGGTAAGTGTTAAGAAACTGCTCCGCTACTATCAGATTCTTTTGGGTAAGTGTTAAGAAACTGCTCCGCTACTATCAGATTGATGATATCATTAAAATCCTTATTTATCTCGGCCAGATCTGTCCACTTCATGACGTAGTTCTTTAGCCTATCTATGAATTGTATGTGCCTTTCATCATTATATGCTTTTGCACTCCTAAATTTTATTCGGTAGCCATCTTCCGTCAAATTGTAGCACAGTAGAAGGGCATTCTTCAATTTGTCGTAGTCTTTCGAATCTTCTTTAGGAATGCGGGAATATGCGACTAAGGCTTTCCCTGTTAACAAGGCACTAAGGTGGGATGCCCAATTTCCTCTGTCCCATCCGTTTATTTCTGCAAATCTCTCGAAGCGTTCAAGATAGCAATCTATCTCATCTCTGTTGTCTGCGAAAGGAGGGAGCTTAGGCACCCTTGCCTTGACATCGTTATTGTTTACAATTTGTTGATGATTATTGTTGCCTGCCTGCAATTCCATTCTTCTGAGCTCTAGCTCATGCTCTCTTTGTCTCTCTGCTCTTGCGTCCTCCCTTTCTGCTGCTTCTCTCTGTCTCTCTGCTGCTTCCCTTTCGGCTTCTCTTTCTTCTCTGGCAGCTTCTCTTTGTCTCTCTGCTGCTTCTTTGGCAGCCTCTCTTTCAGCAGCTTGTCTGGTAGCTTCTCTCTCTGCTGCTTCTTTGGCAGCATCTATTTGTTCCTTTATAAATTCCCTTGCCTCTTTTCCCTTTAGTCCAAGATCTTGGGCGATCTTTGCTAATGCCGCACAATCCATATTAAAAAGGTAAATTTTAATAGAGGCTAACACTTCAATATCTGTTTCACAAGAGTTGTCTTTACTCAAAATGACGGCTGTGATATCTTTTAGGAGCTATTTCAGACAAGACCTCTAGTTTGTTGGTCGTAATATACTTCTTTTCTTTCAGAAACTAATTCCGGACAGAGCCTCCAATTTATTGTCACAAGATGGGATTTTTGCCAATAAATAAC
>JABUQX010022749.1:17500-25000 GCA_015478945.1 Trachelipus rathkii
GTTGTAATAGGAAATCAAATTATTATTTTACTCTACATTAGCAGAACGTAAAAACATACGTTTTGCCTTACTTGTGATTGGAGGGTGTAAACCCTATCTCAATTCACCCTCCACTGTGGTTGGTCGAGAATTATAAATGGTCCCTTGTGATTGGTGGACGGCAGCCTTATCTCTATTACCCCTACATTGTGATTGGTCGATAATTATATATGATCCCTTGTGAGTCTAAACTCGTTTCAAGCCATAGTCGCTTTAGCTGTCGAGCTGTGAACAAGTTCTCTACTCTATCTTAAAAGTGCTCCATTTCCAGTAAGGGCGCATTATGGTTCGTCTTAACAGGTATACCTCTATACAAGACATCATTCAGTGGGAAGTTAAGATCCCCGGATGTGGAGTTGCAATCTTATATAAAAGAAACCCGAATGGAACTGAATTTTTCACATATTACAACACAAGGCGTGTCTTCATGAGCGCCGATGAATTACTGTGTATATGTAGACACACAGAGGACTGGCTTACTGAATACTTTAACCCTAATGCGGTTTTAAACTATTCGAAAACAGTCATTAGCCAGAGCAAAGGAGCAAAGGACAAACAGCTTACTCTAACCTTCTCTAAACATGTAAACACCATAGGCATGGAAGTTAGACTATGGGAGCGAAGTAACGGCTTAGAAGTATTTGAACGTACCTCGCATGGATTCTACATCTCTGGAATACACCAACTGAAGTATATGCCCGAGGTGGGCAGAAGGGTGCTAATGCATATGAAGAGAGTGAGGGTGTTAGCTAACTATGTGACAGTCGTTCATTATATGTTATACCAGGAATACTACGCATTCAAGAAAATGCTGGTTGATGATTCTGAAACTGTTATTAAACGATTCCTAGACACTATTGATGTGCAGAAATTCATATATCTTCTTAGGAAACAGTGGCAAGAAAGCATCTATGCTGACGATCCAGAGGCCAAACATACTATGATATCTGAGAGGGAGCTTTTTACATATGTGCTTTCGGAAGGTGTTGATGAGATACGTACCTACATGAAGGATAACGATGTAAATGACTGGCATATTTGTAAAGATTTACAGAGTATTAATCTTGAGTCTTCGTGAACGTCCAGGGAATGTCTACATCAGTGTTATACGCCCTTGTAAATATTTTTAATATCATTGTAAATGTATTTAATGATAAAATATTTAATATTCTTGTGAACATATTTAATGTTAAAATATGTAGATCTGTGATTATTAAATTTCTAATTATGTAGTAAAGGTTTTTAAATGAAGTTAGCGTTTTATTATTACGAAGTAAACGTTCATATATATATATATATATATATATATATATATATATATATATATATATATATATATATATATATATATATATATATATATATATATATATACTCTCACCATAGCTTCGAAAGTTGCATTGTACATCAAGCACTCCGGGAGTATGGAAGTGGGTAAATTCATGTTCTTCAGCCCTGCTACATGTATGGTGGCGGGTCCCACAAGCTGCGGTAAAACCTTTCTGCTATTAAACATATTAAAGGATGGTGGAATTTTTGAGCATGCACCTGTGAAAATAATCTGGTGCTATAGTGTATTCCAGGAGAAGTTTAATGAGTATAATAATATAGTAGAATTCCATGAAGGGATATATGATATTAAATCATTGGAAAATGTACAAGGTCATAAAGTTATAGTACTGGACGACATGCTGCACAAGTTAAACGAGGATATAGCTGAGACGTTTACGGTGTATTCCCATCATTTAAATATATCTGTATTTTTCATTACACAGAACATTTTTCATCAAAGCAAGCACATGAGGACTGTTTCTTTAAACACTCAGTATCTGATTCTGTTTGGACAAAGAAGAGATATGAGCCAGGTCAATGTTCTGGGGTCTCAGATGTTTCCGTTAGCAAGAAAAGAGTTCTTGAAAGTATATAAAGAAGTTACTTCGGATCCATACGGATACTTGCTGTGTGAGCTTCATCCTAGGAACACGCATAGAGTCCACGCATAGAGTCCTGCTCCGCACAAACATTCTACCGCATGAGATAGAAACTGTGTACATTCCTGAATAATGAGTACTCTAGTTGTTAAGTATTTACCTCTTATAAAACGATTTAAAAAGCTGAACAGGCTGAAAAGCGTAAAATAATCTGTGATGACGAGAAGTTCGTCCAGTGTGTAATGTGGAACTCTGCTTGGAATCTTATAGGGGAATGTTTCATTTAAACAGGCTCAAAGAAGTAAGCTACGTCCGACATGGAGCCCGATTAAAAACTCGTGTGCTGAAAATAAAAGAAGGTGTTGCAGAGGGGAGGTGGTGTATTCTACCTCTAACTTCTTCCTCCGTTTTTGCTCCTCTGATTACCAAGTGGATATCTTCATAATGAAAGAAGGTCGCTGTATTGCGTTTAACGAAGTATGAGAAAATGAAGGTGTATACTACTTCCATCGCTGCAGAGACCCCCTACTCAGCCTGCACAATCACAGCCTTACGCAGGGGCGTCCTCACTGCAATTTCCAACCCCTAATCATCATCATCATCATCTCTCTCGAGAGAACCAACAACCTTTGATTGCTGCACAAATTCATCAGCAAACTCTACCTTACAGCTTATTCGATCCTAAAGTTGAGCAGATAAATAATTATGAGCAAGAGGTTTATAGGATATTAAATTCAGACATTAACATACATGAGAAGCGTATCTTATACCAAGATGCAATGCAGAAATTATTAAGCCTCAAGGATCTGCATCTAAAGGGTACACTAGTTAAGTCTGACGTAGAGGAAACAAATTTGCCACAAGAAGTAAAACCTGAGGTGAAGTACGAAGACAACTTAAGAAATATCCTAGAGGAGAGCTTGCCAACCAGGTCTCGCAAATCAGGTCTAACTCTCTATAATATTTTAAAAGAACAAATAACTTGGAATGAGCTAGGTCAAATCATTATTGATGATGAGGTAGTTAAAGGATCAAACATTGTGGATTTAATAGCTGATCTCTCTCGCGATTGGAAGAAAGGGGCTGTAACAGGTTGGCCTAGTATCAAGCAAGAGCTTCAGACTATAAATTTTCCCCGCTCTTTAATCTTGAACACGCGCAGATTAGCAGACTTGGATGATATTCCTAAGACACCAAGACCCGATTCTAGTCCTTCAGGTTCGTCCTACGCTTCAGATAAATTCAAACGTGTGGTTAAAGGAAGAATAAGAAAAGCACCGTACCCCAATCTTAATGATTAAATTCCTAGTTCGCAGCGATGTTATTAATATTTTATTTCAATTATATATATATATATAGCTATATATAATATATATATGATATATATAGTATATTATTATTATATATATATATATATATATATATTATATTATATATAATACTAGTATATATATTATTAGGTTTGGTTCTCGTCCCAAGACTAGGTCCCTATAAATAATAAATTCATCAATAATAATTCCTACAAATATCAGTATTTCCTTTACATGTGCATACATATATATACTATATATATAAATATATAATATTATATATATTATATATATATATATATATATATATATATATATTATATATATATATATATATATATACTATATTTAATAATGTTTTTAACTTATGTAGGTACGCCATCAATGGAGGCCTAAGGTAGGTGGTTTGATAAGTATTATTTACGATGTGAAGGAGCGTAATAGCTTATGGTGGCTCACAAGGTTTGCGTCGAGGTTTCCGGGATTGAAAGGATAAGAGCTGAAGCATATCTAGACGGTGAGGAAGGCTTGCACTCTACATAAACCTGTTCGTAGAAAATTTCCTACCCGGAAAACCATAGCCCCCTGTCTCGATAGCGTGCAGCTGGATTTATCCGAAATGGTTAAATACAGCTCGTACAACGAGGGGCATCAATACATACTTTTTACCATCGATGTGTATTCTAGATATTTATGGTTAAAACCTTTAAAAGATAAAAAGTCAGGAAGTGTATCTGAGGCCTTGAGAGAAATTATAGAGGGTGACGGGCGATGGCCAAGAATGTTGTGGACGGACCAAGGCACTGAGTTTCTCGGTCGAGAATTTCAAGAATTAGTTAAAGAGCACGACATGGGGTATTACAATACATTCTCAGTGAATAAAGCAGCTATAGTTGAAAGAGTACAGCGAACTATCAAGGAGAAATGCATCCTGTATCACCCGCATGAAATACTTTCAAGTATACTTGACATACCTACACAGAATCCTTGCTCACGTCTTATATAGATCGTTCACAGAACTATAATCTACCCCTCTAGAAATGTCAAAAATAAAGCCTGCGATGCTGCATCACCCACAACGAAGAGCCAGGAAAATAAAGGATAATTCAGGTGTATGCTTAGGCGATTATGTACGAGTTTCCAGAGAGGCGGAAAGGTTCAGGAAAGGCTACGAATCAGGGTGGTCTACAGAGGTTTTCAAAGTTCACAATATTCGAGACTTCCCTTACGACGGGTTAAAATTATATTATTTGGAGGATTTAGACGGTGAAAAGATAAAAGGCGGTTTTTATAAACAGGAAATACAAAAAATAAGCTTCAATCCTGAAAGTAACGTGTATAAAATTGAAAAGATATTAGGTTCGAAAGGAAAGGGACGAAATAAACAGTACTTGGTTAAATGGATGGGTTATCCTGACAAGTTTAACTCCTATATAAAAGCAAGTGAAATTAAGAATCATTAATCAGTATTCATTGTGACCATGGCGAGTACAGACCACTTCTATTTAACTCTGCCTTCATCGGCTTCGATGAATCTACATCCTGATAATAAACTCTCAGACTTCACGACGGAGCTACCGAACCCTGTTGACATTGAAAGAGACGTTTATGAAGTAGGGTTGTGTGAAGTGATATTAAATACAGATGTGGAAAATGTCCCTCATAATCTTTTCTGGATGAATGTTTACAGAAGTGTAGATTGTGTTGAAACTATATTGGATGTGAAGAACACAGGTGGTCTAAACCGCATTACTATGGGTACAAAAGAATACTTTTATGAAAGAATTGTATTGAGGAAATCCTATTTTAAGTCAGTGCCTGCAATGTTCAGTTATTTAAATACGCTTTTAGCGACAAGTAATATGTGTAGAGATCTAATTTACAACACAGATATTCATCCCTCTGATGATGAAGTATTAATTACTTTGAGATCGACGGCCGGCATTAATCTTAGAGATATTGATGTGTTTTTCCTCAGGAGATCGTCGTGGCAGCGGAAACACGTCCATGAACGTGAAGGGTGGATAGATATCCTACATGATGTTCCTACGATGCTGAAAAGGGTTTTGAAATCAGTAGAAAACGAGCATATAACCAGGGAAGAACTAATCGACGAGCAAGACAGGGTATTACATTATACTTGTATCACATCCGAGATGCTCAAGCATCCGGGGATGGCTTACGTGTACACTGATATAGTGGATCACCAGTATGTGGGCGACATTACAGCTCCTCTGCTAAGAGTAGTTTATTTTCCTCAAGAGAGTAAGGTAATAACATTCCCTAACGTCCACTATCTCACACTGAATAGATCATTGTTCGGCTCTATAAGAGTACATATAAAGGACGTGGAAGGGCGGCCATACCCATTTACAAGCGGCACATTGATGTGTAAAGTCCACATTAGAAAGAAACGTCCGCTTCAAGTATAACATGATGGAGCATTTTTTAACCAGAATTGAAAATCTCATCTATATGTTACTCGAGTTCATTCAAGAAATAGACGCCTCTGCAGGATATATAAGGGACATAATCAATTGCATTTTTTCATTCATTGATACACTCTTGCAGTGTAAAGACAGTATAGGAAAGAAGCTCCAGCTACATTAGTAATAAACATGGAAAGAGTATTCATTGGATCGAGATCACAAAGAGGATATGGTCTTGGAGGATTTTTCACTAAGTTATTGCGAAGCGCTATACCCGTATTTAGAAGAGGGGGCGAATATTTAGGTAAAAAAGCTATAAGAACAGGACTGCACACAATGCAAGATATAGCGACAGGAGCCAATCCTCGTGCTTCATTAAAAAGGCGGATTGCTGAGGTTTCTGATGAGATGCTCGATGATGTTAAACGCAAGATAAGACGTAAAATGACAGGACAGGGCAGGGCTAAAGTTAAAGGACGCAGGAATGCCCCAAACAGGAAAAAGCATAAGCCTAAGAGAGTTCTGAAGAAGAAAGGGCATAAGAAAATCACAGCCCGTCAGAATCCTAAGGCTAAAAGGCACAGGTCTACAAAACGTGCTGATGTATTTACCATTTAACTACTACATGGTATCTTTAACTACATCTTGCGGCTACCATGTATATAAGGGGTCACAGCTGAGGTTTTGTTCATTATTCAGCCTAACACCACACCAGCAAGATGCATTTCCTTCATCCTGCTAGCCCAGACTGCTGTAAGAGCGAATTGGATCTCTTCTCGATGAGCCCTACCCAGATTAGCGTGAGCGAGACCAACTTCATCAGCATTAATCCCACACACTCGATCACCGGCACTGACGTACCTTTGGAGTTCAATATCCCAGGTACCTCAGATCAATATCTAGATCCATCTAATGTATTTCTATATTTTAAAACGAAATTGACAAAACCTGATGGCACAGATCTTCCTGCAGGTGACGACCACATAGTGTATGCAGAGTCAAACTTCCTATATACTTGTTTTAACCAGATTGATGTTTACCTCAATGAAACTTCACTTGGCACTTCAGCAGCTAGTTATCCTTATAGAAGCTACATAGAACATCTACTGAACTTTTCTGATGATGCCAAGCAGTCTCATCTTCAATCCTGCGGTTTTTACAGCTTCAAAGATGAGGCCACACATGTAGATAAAGCTGCCAAAGTCACGAATAACACTTATGAATTCTACGGGCGTTTAAATGGTGATATATTCTCTCAGGAAAGACTTATTCTTCCATCTGTAGATGCTAGAATCCGCTTGTCCCGGTCAAGTTCGAAATTCGCACTTAAAATAAAAAGTAATCCTACTGCTACAACTGCGTGCCCAGAGCCTGTCTTCAAACTGCTAGAAGCTTTTCTCTATGTTAGAAAGGTGAAGTTATTTCCCCAAAGGCATCTGGAAATTGAGAAATCGCTTTTAACAACCACAGCCAAGTATCCAATCAGAAGAGTAGAAACCAAAGTATTTAACTTCACTCACGGTTATCAAGCATCAGCATTCCAAACATTGTTAACGGGAATCTACCTCAAAAAGTAATAGCTGGAATTGTAGAGCACGAAGCATATTCAGGACATTATAAAAAATCCCCATATAAATTCGCCCCTTTTGGCCTTAGGGGTGTCAGTTTGCATGTAAATGGACAACCATACGGACGTGATTATGAAATGTCATATAATGGGATACAATCTCTATGTTCGAGACCTTTCCATGACCTAATAGCCAACACTGTTTCTTGCGGTGATAGTGGTAC
>JABUQX010022749.1:37500-47500 GCA_015478945.1 Trachelipus rathkii
ATTTCTGAAAAAGCCTAGACCCAACAAGATGAAAAGCCTAGACCAATAAGGTGAAAAGGCTTAGACCAAACAAGATGAAAAGGTCTAGACCCAAAAGGATGAAAAAGTTTAGACCCAACAAGATGAAAAGCCTAGACCAAGCAAGGTGAAAATGACTAGACCCAACAGGATGAAAAGGTCTAGACCCAACAAGATTTCTGAAAAGGCCTAGACCCAACAAGATGAAAAGCCTAGACCAAACAAGGTGAAAAGGCCTAGACTCAACAGGATGAAAAAGTCTAGACCCAACAAGATTTCTAAAAATGCCTAGACCCAACAAGATGAAAAGCCTAGACCAAACAAGGTGAAATGAAAAGGCCTAGACCCAGCAAGATGGAGAGGCCTAGACACAACAAGATGAAAAGCCTAGACCAAACAAGGTGAAAAGGCCTAGACCCAACAGGACGAAAAGGTCTAGACCCAACAAGATTTCGAAAAAGGCATAGACCCAACAAGATGAAAAGGCTTAGACCCAGCAAGATGGAGAGGCCTAGACCCAACAAGATGAAAAGACTACACCAAACAAGGTGAAAAGGCCTAGACCCAACAGGATGAAAAGGTCTAGACCCAACCGATTTCTGAAAAGGTCTAGATCCAACAAGATGGAGAGGCCTAGACCCAACAAGATGAAAAGCCTAGACTAAACAAGGTGAAAAGGCCTAGACCCAACAGGATGAAAAGGTCTAGACCCAACAAGATGAAAAGGCCTAGACAAAACAAGATGAAAAGACCTAAACCCAACAAGATTTATGAAAAGGCCTAGACCCAACAAGATGGAAAGGCCTAGACCCAACAAGATTTATGAAAAGGTCTAGATCCAACAAGAAGAAAAGTTCAAGACATAACAAGATGAAGAGGCCTAGAATTAGCAAGATGGAGAGGTCTAGACCCAACAAGATGAAAAGCGTAGACCAAACAAGGTGAAAAGGCCTAGACTTAACAGGATGAAAAGGTCTAGACCCAACAAGATTTCTGAAAAGGCCTAGACCCAACAAGATGAAAAGGTCTAGACAAAACAAGATGAAAAGACCTAAACCCAACAAGATTTATGAAAAGGACTAGACCCAACAAGATGGAGAGGCCTAGACCCAACAAGATTTATGAAATGGCGTAGATCCAACAAGAAGAAAAGTTCTAGACCTAACAAGAAGAAAAGACCTAGACCCAGCAAGATGGAGAGGCCTAGACCCAACAAGATGAAAAGCCTAGACCAAACAAGGTGAAAAGGCCTAGACCCAACAAAATGAAAAGGCCTAGACCAAACAGTATGGAGAGGCCTAGACCAAACAAGATTTCTGAAAAGGCCTAGACCCAACAAGATTTCTGAAAAGGCCTAGACCTAACAAGATTTCTGAAAAGGCCTAGATCCAACAAAATGAAAAAGCCTAAACCCAACAAGCTGAAAAGGCCTAAACCCAACAAGAGGAAAAGGTCTAGATCCAACAAGATGAAAAGGTCTAGACTCAACAAGATGGAGAGGCTTGGACCAACAAAATGAAAATTCCTAGACCCAATAAGATGAAAAATTATAGACCCAACCTTTCATGAGAACTGTGTAAGTACAACCTCACCAAATAGGGTATTCACACTCATGGCAAAGACAGATAACAATCCTATTCAGAAAATGAAACTGAGATAGAATAGTATAAAATAGTTCTGAATGTACCTCTGAAACCCTTGCAATCTTGGTATTTTAGAGAAATAATGCGATTTTTCCAAAGAAATGTTTTTTTTTTAATTTTGTTTTTGCTGAATGGAAGAATCTGTCTTATCAGCTAATTATATTGATACTTAAACTTACGTTCTTTGTAACTATTTCGTCATCTAAGTTACCAGAGCGTTCAAGAAATAAAAATATGTTGTATATTTAAAATATATTAATTTTCTCTGAAATACAGACAGATCAGTTTCAAAACAGCGATGTCAAGTTAACAAAAACAAAGTTTGAAGGAAATAATATTATTTTACTTTGCTTTCTACACAGAAGCAATTTTGATATAATGCTTTCAAAGCAAAGAGAGAAAAATTTTTTTTTTTTTTTTTTTTTTTTTTTTTTTGTTGCATATTTATATAATGGATATTGCCAAATTTATTTAATGTTTTGAAAACTTCTATTAATTTTCCTTTCAAGCCTCCTTTTTCTAAAGAATGCATAACAAATTCATGAAGTCCTGGCTCGTTTATCTTACCACTCAATTTCGGTATTAATTGAAGAAGAAGAAGAAGAAGAAGAAGAAGAAGAAGAAGAAGAAGAAGAAGAAGAAGAAGAAGAAGAAGAAGAAGAAGAAGAAGAAGAATAGAATAATAAGAATAATAAGAATAAGAATAAGAAGAATAGAATAATAAGGATAATAAGAATAGGAATAAGAATAATAAGAATAAGAATAAAAATATGAAGAATAAGAATAATAAGAATAAGAGTAATAAGAATAAGAATAAGAAGAATAAGAAGAATAATAAGAATAATAAAAATATTAAGAAAATAAAAATAATAGAATAATAAGAATTAAGAAAAATAAGAATAATAATAAGAATAATAATAAGAATAATAATAAGAATAATAATAAGAATAATAATAAGAATAATAATAAGAATAATAATAAGAATAAAATAGAATAATAATAAGAATAATAATAAGCATATAAAAGATAATAAGAATAATAATAATAATAATAATAATAATAATAATAATAATAATAAGAATAAGAATAATAATAAGAATAAGAATAATAATAAGAATAAGAATAATAGTAAGAATAATAATAAGAATAATTTTTTTAAATAAGAATAATAGGAATAATAAGAATAAAATGAGAATCATAAGAGTGTTGAGTATGTAAGAATAAGAATAATAGTTAAACAATTAATAATAAAATAAGAATAATAAATAATACATCCACCAAAACCATAAACCAAAATCAAAACAATAATACACCAACTAAAATCCAAACTAAATAATAATAAGAATAATAATTATAAACCGAACCAACTAACACTAACATAACACACTATCACACGCATCACAAGAACAATAACCAGAGACCACATAAGAACAATAAGACAACAACAACCAAGAAATAAGAATAAAAGCCCAATAAGACAAAAGACACACACTAACAAATCACAGAACTAAACTACAGAATGCCAACAGTATAGTAAGAATAATAATAAGAATAATAATAATTATTATTATTGATAATTTAATAATAATAATAATACAATAATAATATAATAATAATAATAATAATAATAATTAAATTAGATAAAATAATAATTTAATAATAATAATAATAATTAATAATAATAATAATAATTAATAATAATAATAATAATAATAATAACACTAATAATAATATAATAATTAATTAGAAATAATAATAATAATAATAATAATAATAATAATAATACAAATAATATATAATATATAATAATATGATAAATAGTAATAATTTAATATAAAACACAAATAATCTTCAAAATACTCATAATAATTATAATTATTTAATTATATGGTACGAATAATATAATAATAAGAATAATAATATAACAAAATAATGCTAAAATAATAATAATTAATAATGATAATAATAATTTGTGCTAATTCGATTTCGCTACTTACTCATATATATCAATTTAGGCTTTGACTAAAACACTAAATAATAATAATAATAATTCAAAACACTAAAAATAAAATAATAATATAATAATAATGCTAAAATAATAATGCTAAAATTAATAGTAATATTAATAGATAAAATAATAATAATTGATAATAATAGATAATATAATTAATAATAATTTGAAAGGATAAGATACTGGATAATTCAAAGTCATAAGATAATGATAATGATAATGATAATGATAATGATAATGATAATGATAATGATAATGATAATAATAATGATAATAATAATAATAATAATAATAATAATAATAATAATAATAATAATAATAATAATAATAATAATAATAATAATAATAATAATAATATTAATATAGGAATTCAACATCAGCCTTTGATTTTATAAAAGTTTTTGATTTCATTACAACGTTCTAAATTTTGACATTGTGAACAAAGTAGTATTCCTAGGTAAGAGGATTAAATTTTGAAATTACATTACAAGAGAAGATAGTGTGAATATATTTACAAACACTCCCCGACGCGTTTCGTCTCTATACTTGAGACATCTTCAGAGGAATATTTTTTTTTTTTTTTTTTTGCAAGCGAATGTTTTTAATTGATATATAATAAGTAAATCAAATGATATTAAGTATGACTGATAAAACATTAAATTTTATGATAATGTCTGGTTTTAGATGTTTTAGGTAATATGCCTCAGCGATTTTCAGTTTTGGGGCTTCACATGAGGAGTGTAATATTTTAAAGTGTTTAGAAATATTACCTCTAGTTGATTGACTATGTGCCGTATTGAAATGTTCAAAGATTTTGCTGGGATTGTAGCGATGTTGATATGCCCTGTCCGACAATTTATTCGTCGTGTAACCAATATATATCGACGTACAGTCTGACTCAGGACAGTTAAATTGGTACACAATGTGATGGTTGTCGGGCAAAGCATCTCTTGTGCTAAAGTAGGATGAGAGTTGTTTGGACGTATGGTATAGTCTGACTTTAATTTTTGAGGTGTCTTTAGTTTTGAGGTGAGATAGATTCTTTGTAAATAAAGACCATTTGATTTATTTATTATATATCAAATAAAACACTCATTCGCTTACAAAAAATAATCGTCTGAAGATGTTTCAAGTATAGAGATGAAACGCGTCTGAAAATCTACGTAAATATATCTTCTCGTGTAAATTATTTTAAAAAATTATTTGAAGGAAACTAAATAATGTACAAAAATAAATATTTAGCGTTGGAAATGAAATCAAAATTTTTTATAATAATAATAATAATAATAATAATAATAATAATAATAATAATAATAATAATAATAATAATAATAATAATAACAATAATAACAATAATAACAATAATAATAATAATAATAATAATAATAATAATAATAATAATAATAATAATAATAATAATAATAATAATAATAATAATAATAATAATAATAATAATAATTTAAAATTTTTTTCTTTTTCAAGATAAAAAATGAATAAAAATCTTCAAAAACTCTTGAAAAGTAAAATAAAATGAATAAAAATCTTCCCTTGAAGATACATTTGAATAGCTTCATGTCATTAAAGAGACATCTCGAGTTATCAAAGTTAATATTAGGCTTAAAATATAAGGGAAAGGCTAATAACAATAATCTTTATTCCTTTTACAATGAAATTTACGGAGGTTTGATAAAGAAATGAATAAAAAGTCTACAAATTATAAATAAAAGTTGCTTCACTATTTAATGTATATAAGTTTTTTATTTGCCGAGTTTGAGAGGTGAAATAAATTTGAGTGATAGAGGAGGATTTTTGAGATGTTATAGTAGTAAAAATTTGTAACAGAAATATGACACACAAACCAACTTTTGTTTTTTTTAGCTGTCTGACTTTACGTTTGATCTCTACACTCATTCTTCGGTGGTTTTGTTTATAGGGGCTATTCTCTTGTAAATATCTTTTAGAAAGATATGTACGACAACAAAATATAAAATTTCATTTAATTATTTCTTCATCACTCATAGGTTGGGGTTAAGTGGTAAGAGCTCTCCCTTAAACATAAGCTTCTCTGTCTTTCATTAATATACAAAATATTTATATACCAATTTAGTACATTCAATAACCTTTTCTACAGTATCTATCATCATATGTCTGGCAGCGATCACCCTAGTTAGCTTCTTGGCAACATTTATTACAGACTGCTCAGTGTTCACCGTAGTGTTGAAAATAACTTGACTTGAAATTATTATTAGCAATTTTGGATGTATTATGTTATTCATTCCTAAATTTTTTTTCTTATTTCAAATATTTTTTTAATAATAAATAAATTAATAACATAAATGTATTGACATTTCCCCAAAACTCCACCGACTCCTATTAGCAAAAATACCCAATCTTTCATGCAATCAATAGGTAAAGTCTGATATAATCTTTCTTTGTCTACATCAGTCAACAAAACACATTCAAATCCCTTATATCGGAAGATATCGGCATTCAAACTCCTTGGATCGGAATATATCGGCCATTACCTGAGTAACATTCGGGTTCTCTTTTCCTTCGTTGAGTTCGTATGCTCCTCAGGTCATTTTCTATTATTATTATTATTATATTTTGGTGTTTCCAAAGAGCAAAATAACAAAACAATCTAAAAATATCATTTGTGGTCAAGTTATAAAAGAATTTGCTGAAAGGAAGAATTCACCGTTAAAAGTTAATATGCGTTAAAAGGTGGATTGGATATATATATATATATATATATATATATATATATATTGTGAATATATATATAGATAGGATGTGGGGGTATATATGTAGATAATATATATATATATATATACATCATATGTATTGAATATATATATATATATATATAAGGGTATTACGATATAAGTATATTATATTAGTATAGATATATATATATATAGTTTATATATATATATATATACCTATAAGATAGTATATATATATATATGTAAAATATTATATATATAGTATTATTTATATATATATTATAATATAATATATATATATAATATATATATATATAATATATATACAAGTGCGTATCAGAAATTTTTTTTCGGGGGGGGCCAGACAAAAATCGTTTCTTAGTATATATATATATATATATATATAATATAATATATTATATATATATATATATATAGTATATATTATATATATATATATATAATATAATATATATATATATTATTATTTATTTTTATTTATTTAAAATATTTTTTTTTTTTTGTTTTTTTTTTTTTTTTTTATTTAAAACAAAAAGGGTTTATCACCACCGGCACGGGGCAAAAAGCGCCTATTCGAGGAGGGGTGTTAAAATAAACAAAACTTCAACTAACGTAAAACGCAAATGAGCACAGACGCGGGCCTTAAAGTGAGGGGGAGATTAATTTGAGTAGGAAACACAGAATTGAGAGAATTCCACAGAACAGGGTGCAGAAAGAAGGATGGCACCGCATGCGAACTATTCTTGGAGTTGCTAATGATCAACACAATACTCATGGCCGAGCCCACAGCACCCCTTGTGCTACGAGGCGTCTTAAAGGTGGTGGCACGCGACTGGAAGTTCCCTCGAAGCACTTTCAAAAACTACGTACTATAGAAAGAGATAAAAGCGACCAACATCGCGCCGCAAGTATAAAGGGTCAAGTGAACTAGAAAGAAACGACAGTTTATTAAGCTTTTTGCCTTTGACTCGGCCCTATCCAAAAGCCCGGTGAAACCTGAGCCCCCCCAGGATATGAGAGCAGTAACTCCATACAAGGCGGATGATGAGGCCCTTGTATAACTGGAATAACTGTGAAGAGGAAAAAAAATTCTCGCAGTCAAACATGGAACTCCAGTTTCTTTGAGTCCGCCTTAGCAACCGTTGTGATGTGAGGTTTTTCTATATATTATATTTTTGTTTATGTTAAGGCCAAGGATGTTTATATTGTCGACAGGAGAGACCAGAGAACCGTCGAAGAGATAGAAAGTTAAAGGTGTCTTAGAGAGGGAGATTGAGAAGTTGAGTTTTAAAGAATTGAATTTCACCAAGTTATTTCTATCCATCAGCGAGAATACTTATCCATATCTATTCTTTGAGAAACAGAATCGGAAAGATAAGACGAGAGGCAAATTCTAGAAGTAAAAGAGGCAGCAGAATTGAAATGAGTTGAAGAATGAAGGTCGAGTCATCGGCATATTGAGTGAATAGGAGTTAGATGTGCAAGTGAGAGAATCATTGATGAAAGGTAGGATAAAAGTAGAGATAGACAGAAACCCTGAGGAACGACCGACTATTGACAGAAAGGAAGATATATATCTCTTCTCTCTATCAACAAACAGGCCGATATTGGCGATTTTTTGAAAGAAAACTAGACATAAGTAGCAAAGAGAAGGAGGAGAAACCCAAAGGAGGGGAGCTTGAGAGCAGTGACGCGTGCCATACCCGGTCAAGATGCTTTGGATATTTCAAGCGCCACCACAGCCAAGTCTCCCCGTAGTTCCTAAGGCGGAAAACCATAAACCGGTTAAATAGGAAAGTATATCACCATAAGACTCGAACGCCGAAACCGTTACTGGCGATCGGGAAAGAGAGAATGAGGATTCCAGGATGCGTTAAGAAGTGAGGTTAAGAAGGGTTTCAAAGATCTTAGATAGAACACAGGTGAAGCTATAGGCATAGTTAGAAGGATCAGAGCGGCTTCCTTTTTTCGAATAGGTTGGACATGTGCGTGCTTCCAACACTAGGGAAAGTGTTAGTATTGAGGCCATAGAAATATAGTTGAACGAGGAGGGCCAGCTCAGAAGCACACTCCCTCAATACTCGGGGAGGAATGCCATCCGGCCACCCGCCTTCCTAACGTTCGTAAATTTCAGGAGCCCATTGCACCCGATCAAATGTAATCCACAGGCAAAAGACATAGACCACCTGAGAGCAGAAGGTTGGAAGGAGAGTAATCGCAGAATCGTTCAGGGTTTGAGTAGAGGGAAATGATAGGAGCCGAAGAGATTGGCCTTTTTCAGTTGGAGAGTGCAACAGAAGCATCAGATCGAATAAGAGGAGAAAAGGCCAGATTTACAGAAGTTGTTAGAGATGTTTTGCAAGAGGCCAGAAAGATTTTTCGGTAGGAGGAACCAAGGAGTTTAGCGCACCTTCGTTTGATAAAGGCCCGCTTTGCTCGTCGAAGAGTATCCCTGCAACGATGTTCTAGCTGAATGAAAATTAGCGAGAGTTGATAGGAGAACGAGAATTTTTCCACCCCGATAAGCGCGTGTCTCTAGCCTGAATGGCCAGAGAACAGGCACGATCGAACCAGGATGATGAGGAGAGAAAGATTTAGTCGAAGAAGAATGAACCTGCTCATCCCAGCAACGATTACAGCTCCCACCTTAGTGGCAGAACTCGAAGCGTCATCAGAGTCAAAACACTTCCATTATAGTTAGCGTAGAAGCGACGCAAGGCCCCCCAATCACCCCGATCAAAAGTGCCAGAAAAAACGCATAGGCAGGATGGAGCTGTTGGAGAAAAGTATTAAAGTTAAGAGAAATAAGGTTGGTCAGATTTAACAATAGGAGCGAAGGTAGTGTATTATAATAGAGAGAAGGACTAGTGGCTTGAAACATAGGGTCAAGTGTTTCAAGAATTGAGTTAGGACGATCCGGAATTGTTGTAAGGTTCTGTTGATTAGTTGCTCAGATCGTTAAGAATGCTGAATATATATATATATATATAATTATATAATAATTATATAATATAATATTTATATATATATATAATATATATATAATATATATTATATATTATATATATATATATAGTATATATATATATAATTATATATATATTAATATATATATATATAGACATTGGAAGGACCAAATATTAAATTTCTAAGAACAAAATGGGAGTAATTTAACATAACATTACTAAAATCATCTTACCTAAATTGTTAACTTTAATCGCCGGCGCATGAAGAGATGAGCAAAAATTCGAAGAATAACATCTTCAGTTTTATTGTTAATATTCGATGTATGTAGAGGAGGGCAAGCCCATTAAGTCTTTCATCTCCAATAGATTTCTCAAGTAGTTTTCAGAAGTCTTAATATTAAAGCTTCTTCTACCTGATAGCAGTAGGACACATGAGGTAAAATTGCCAGATTTTGCAACAAGATTATAATGATTTGTGAGAAATTTGAGCTTGGCGAATGCAAGAAAACTAGTCCGTCTATTTGCTGGTTTTTGACAAGTTGCTTGCTGTGATGCCGGAATTGTGCAGAGCTTGTGTCCATAAATCCCATTCTATTTACTAAATCTTTATTAGTT
>JABUQX010022749.1:52500-55554 GCA_015478945.1 Trachelipus rathkii
ATTAGTATGCTTTTGTTTTACTGCTTTACTTAACCTGGCGTTTTACTGTTTAACTCATGTTTTACTAAGTCCATATGTTTTACCGTAACTCACATATTTATTAACATTACCATATTTTAAAGCAGTAAATCAGTAAATCAATAGAGGTGTTACCTAACACCTAGGGGGGATTAGTATGCTTTTGTTTTACTGCTTTAACTCATGTTTAACTCATGTTTTACTGCTTTAACTCATGTTTTACTGCTTTAACTTTCTGCTTTACTGCTTTAACTTTCTGCTTTACTGTTTTAACTTTCTGCTTTACTGCTTTAAGTCATATATTTATTAACATTATGTTTTTTATTTTGTTTTAATACTTTTTATTTATTTTTATTATTATTTTATTTATTTTTATTATTATTTTTATTATTTTTTATTATTTTATTTTTATTATTTTTCTTATACTCACACAGATTTACTTACATTCACAGATTTACTTACACACACACACACATTACACACACACACACACACACACACACACACACACACACACACACACACACACACACACACACGCACACACTCACTTACACATATAACGTATAATTTATTAAAACATTTTATGTTTTAATTAAACACGTACATTTATATTACTCATTCAAATATAACTAAAATTATTTCAAAGTTTCTTAAAACTTCTATAATAAATCAATCATTATCTTTGAACAAAGAATTTATTATTAACTGTTAATACTTTTTGTTTATAAATTTTATAACTATCAAGTTTTAAAATAACTTTTACTAAAATTTTATGAAATTTTATTAAAAACATATATTTTACGTACCTTAAAGCAATAAATCAGTAAATCAGTAAGACCAGCCCCTAGCACCCCTCTACATCAAGCTATGCCACGTTTTGTTCTATTGACTTACTGCTTTACATCATCTTTAGCCATGTAATAAGTATAAAATAACAAAATAAGTTCTTCTCTGCTAACATAACATGTATTTTATTAAAATCTTTCTAAGTTTTTATTTAAAAATAACAATTATTCACTTACATTTATATTATTCACTCGATGTTAACTAAAAATATTTCAAAGTTTTTTAAATAATTCGGGTTTTCTATGTACATTGACAATCCATCACGAGAAAACACAACAACCCGCACTCCTTACAGATACGAAACTGACCTCTCTCTGTAAAATGTGTTGAAATAACTACTTTAGGTCTAAATTTAGGATAATCCTTTTTGTAACCCGGGGCGATTTAAGCCTAATTCCAGGTCAAAATATATTTCAAACTGACCTTTTTCTGTAAAATGTGGTGCAATAACTACGTTAGGCCTAAATTTAGGCCTAAATTTAGGATAAGCCTTTTTGTAGACGGGCTAATTTAATCCTAATACCAGGTCAAAAGGTAATTCCCGTATAGACAAGAATCATTGTTATTATTATTTTATAAATATATTTCAAACTGAAACATGTTGGACCGGTAAGATCCTTTAAGCAGGTAAAAAGGAAATGTTTTCCTTACTTGTGATTGGTCGGGGTAATCCTTATCTCTATATGACCTCGTATGTGATTGGTCGAGAATTATTTTATCGTCTTTTGAAAATTAACTTTGTTCTTTAAACTTGTATTTGAGCAGGTGTGTGTTTTATTATCTGTGTGCGAGTGTAAGTAAATCTGTGTGTGTAAGTAAATCTGTGTGTGAGTGTAAGTAAATCTGTGTGAGTGTAAGTAAAAATAATAAAAATAAAATAATAAAAATAATAAAAATAATAATAAAAATAAATAAAAATAATAATAAAAATAAATAAAAAGTATTAAAACAAAATAAAAAACATAATGTTAATAAATATATAACTTAAAGCAGTAAAGCAGAAAGTTAAAACAGTAAAGCAGAAAGTTAAAGCAGTAAAGCAGAAAGTTAAAGCAGTAAAACATGAGTTAAAGCAGTAAAACATGAGTTAAAACAGTAAAGCAGTAAAACAAAAGCATACTAATCCCCCCTTGGTGTTAGGTAACACCTCTATTGATTTACTGATTTACTGCTTTAAGGTATGTAATGTTAATAAATATGTGAGTTAAAGCAGTAAAACATGAGTTAAAGCAGTAAAACATGAGTTAAAGCAGTAAAGCAGTAAAACAAAAGCATACTAATCCCCCCTAGGTGTTAGGTAACACCTCTATTGATTTACTGATTTACTGCTTTAAGGTATGTAATGTTAATGTTTTTAATAAAATTTCGTACAGTTGTAGTAAAATAAAATGTTTATTTATCAGACACTCTGGTTTTTTTCTTCTTACATACAATTTTTAAAAATTTATAAATTAAAAAGTATTAAGTAAAAATAATGTTAATAAATATATGTGTTAAATAATAGGTCTGTAATGAGTTACAGTTTTAGGTTCGCGAAAATGTTTTTAATAAAAAATGTTTAAGTATGAAATAAAAATGAATGACTCATAGTATATTTGAAAAGAAATTCTTTGAAATGTTTAAGTATGAAATAAAAATGAATGACTTATAGTGTATATATTTTTCATTCGCTCGGCGGGTCGCACCTACGGGTGCGGGCCTCCAGCCTTTGCGGGGAGAGATCACGCTGCGTCCTGGCGGGCAGCTTATAACATAGGGGTAGACATTAATATTAACTCTGATCTAGGCTCAGGGGTTGGGAACCATCAAAGATGAGTCATCAAAGATGAATCATCAATATAGATGGTATCAAAGATGACTTCATCAAAGATGAGTCATCAAAGATGAACCTTCAAAGTTGAGGCATCAAACCTACAAGGTCAAAAAGCTACAAGACCAAAATTGCACCCTGGAATACAAAAGTTCAATTGAACGAAATATATAAAAAAAAATATAATATATATATATATATATATATATATATATATATATATATATATATATATATATATATATATATATATATATATATATATATATATATATATATATATATATATAGCGGCGCACGAAAACGCGCGAAAGCGTTTCACGATAAAATGCGAAAACGGTTAAACACCAAATTGAGGGCTGGAACGAAGTACACCG
>JABUQX010022750.1:2500-5000 GCA_015478945.1 Trachelipus rathkii
AATTTATTGTTCTCCCTTCGATTTTCTTCTAGGATTGATTTCAATGTAAAGATTTGATGCACACTCATCCTCTACCACTCCTAAAAACACCCCCTGTTTCTTCACCAATCAGTCCTTCAAGTCCACTCGATGCCTCTTTCGACACAATACCAGATATATCTTCTATAAACACTCAATAAACTAATTCTCCTATAATTCCTACAGCTACCCTTATCTCTCTTACCCCTATATAAGGGTACTATTACTGCTCTCCTCCAATCTCTCGGAATTATACCTCCATAAACGTACTCGTTCACACATTACTACAATTTCAAATCAATTTCACCTACTCGCCTCCGTTCTTGATCATTTCACACCATTAATTTCATTTATCTATTACTGCTCCTCCAATCTCGTCGGAACTATACCTCCATAAACGCTTGTTACACCCCAACTCTCAGGCATCCAACCTAATACAACATCTTTGCCTTCTTAAAGATCATTTCACCATTAATTTCATCTATACCATTCTTCAACCTTCTCACTTTACCCATTACCTCTTCTTTCTTACTAATGTCCTCATCCCCATGATTCCTTCTTGCACCACAAACCCAAACACGTTCACTATCAGCACTCTTACATTACTGCCAATGTTATGCAGATTTTCGAAGTGTTCCTCCCACACTCCCCTCACTTCCACAATTTCATCAGTTACGGAAAGCACCATCGCATCTATCATCATTCTCAGCAGATTCCCCTATTCTCACTTCCCTTAACCTTTCGCGCCTTTCTTCTAAGAGCTTCTCTCCCCATGTAAAGATCCCCCATTCAATCCACCTTACCAAACTATCTCATTTACCTCTTTTCTCCTCCATATCTGTATGCACTTTATAGTATTTCTTTATTTTACCTCCTTATTATAATTCCAACATCTTTCCTTTTGAACTTCATCATTGACTTTTTAGTAGCTTTCAACCAAGGTCTTCTTTTTTACTCTTTAACCCGCTTGCATCACCTTCTTCATTACACCACTCACTGTTAATATTCTAACTTCCTACTTTAGCATATTCACATCCTTCTTTTTCACTGCTAACAACTGCTTCCTTCATTTGCTCTCAGGATTTTTTAGTTTTAACTGGTTCACATTCAACTGATTTACTTGCGACCGCTCTTAATTACTTATCCTTATGACCTTGTTTACTTTCACTTAACTTCTCACTCTTAATTCTACCCACTTCCTTCCTTATTCACCTTCCTATATATATTAATATATATATACTATATATATATATATATATTATATATATATATATATATATATATATATATATATATATATATATATATATATATTTGAACTGCTTATATTTAATATTTTAAGTCTTCTTGGAAGTGAATAAAGTATTCATTAGATGATTAGAATATTATTATTTTAAAACGATTAATATTTTTATTTATATTCTGATAATACTTCTAATGATAATTATCATTTAAAGTAATATCTAAAGCTGCATTTTAAACCTTTATTTTATCATCATGAAACTCTATTTGGCCGAGCACCGGAATTTTCCCGCACCGCATCGCATCGTACCGCACCCGGTTTATCAGCTAACCCCAGACCGGAATCGGAATTGGAATGGTGTTTTGGAAAGTAATACGTTTTTTTTTAATCGGATCTGAAGCCGGAATCGGATTGAAAATTTTCATATTCATAAGTAGTTACAATCGGATCCGGATATGAAATCGGAATTTCAAAATAATCGAAATCAGAATCTGAGTTCCGATTCAACAGCCCTGAATACTACCCAACGAAGCTCAATCAATCACCATAAAATAAGAACACAAAAATAAAATAAATATGTGTATCTAAACTGGGTGATGACTTTGCTTACATTCTTACATCCTCTCCCAGAATGGTTGTTCATTATTCCAGCCAGATTTCTCTTCCAATTTCATTTTAATAAAATATCAAGATCAAATGAGAATTTGAAAACTGTCAAGTGAATTAATGGTAGACAAATCAGCAAAAATGTTAGCCGTCTGACCATAAAGGAGCTTTTTTTGTAAAAAGATTTGATGGCTAGTAGAGCGAGTGGGTTTCATTGTGACATTATTATGTTTACCTTCTGATAAATATGGAGAACTCATAATAATTGATAAAATTCTGAAAAAGAAAGGAATGGTGTAAATGGAAATGAAAGAAATGAGGCATTCACCAACCTTGGATCCCTAAGGGCCATTGAAAAGCATTTTCCAAAACTGCAAATTGTGGAGGACCATTTCTTTCCTTCTTAAACGTTTCAATATGAAATTCGTTTCACTCTGACACTGTCGTTTCAGATTTACTGACACAAATTTAACATCCCATTTATTCGTTTACTTTTATTTCTTCTTGAAATATGACCTGTCCATCAATTTTCTTTTGTTATCTTGCTGTATGGGCTGGTCATTGGTTCTATTATAATATCTGTTAATTTTGATTGCAGCATTGTACAATCATTCCTCTTTCTGCTATTATAAA
>JABUQX010022750.1:17500-28361 GCA_015478945.1 Trachelipus rathkii
ATTATATATAATATATATCTACTAATATATATATATAGATATATGAGTACTCATTATAGTGGCTATGTATATATATACTTTATATCATTAATATATATATATATGATATTTGTGCTATTATATTAGTTAGTTATTTATATATAATAGTATATATCATATATTAATTATAATTATATATAAGTAATATAGTAGAGTATATATATATATAGTATATATACTAATATATATATATATATGTAGATTATATATATATATACTATAGTATATATAGTATTCATATTATATTTGACGCGGTGAAAATTTCACCAGCGCCAGATATTAGAGAACCATGACAACAACGTTGCCGTTAAACAATGTACAGGAGACTCCACGACTCTACCACGTTGCCTTCAAATCCTCAAAATTGGTTAGAGCAGTGATAAAGACTCCTCTTCAAGTTGTCTACGGTTGACGCTGTTTTTGTCAATGATTGGAATCTTGGAGAGAGTTAAATTTTCCTCGCGCCTTATTATTGCAAGATACGTTCGCGCTAACAGAGTGTTCTATGACTCATATTTTCGTTGCCTGGCTATGGTTGGTTGTTTCTGTACCTATTATAATGTACCTATTATAATGCATTGTAGTCCTAGCAAGGGCTTCAAGCACTTTTCTTACTTAGTAGTATATATATAGTATATATAGTATATAGTAGTATTAATAGTATTATAATAGGTATAAATATATAGTATACTATAATATATATATAGTACCTATATAATAGGATATACTATAGTATATATATATATTAAACTGATAGTTTAATAAAATGGAATCTTGGTATTTAGGGCCTCAAAGGCACGCACAAGTGTTGATTCAATTATTAGAACTTTTTTCCAAAACTAACTAGTATTATGATTGTTTTATTACCTTGTATTAATCTTTGTACCAAAGATATTACACAGACCATTTTATTTGTCTAATTCGGTTGGGAATATTATCAAATTTTGTATATTTAGGTTATAATAATTACTCAAATTCATTTGTTGTGTAATTTATTTTAAATTTTGAATAAATATTTTTGATTTTATTTCTTTATTTTATTATTTATTGATTATTATTGAATTATTATTATTATTATTTATGTGAGTTATTATATTATTATTATTGATATTATTATTATTATTATTATTGATCTTATTATTATTATTTAATATTATTATAATGTTATATTATTATTATTATATATTATTTTATTATTAGATTATTATTGAGTTATTTTTATTATTAATCATTATTATATTATTATTATTATTATATTATTATTATTATTTATTATATTATGTTATTATTATTATTGATTTATTGATTATTATTATTATTTTATTATATATTATTATTATTAATTGAGTATATTATTATTATTGTTCATTAACAGGAAATTGGATGGATAAATTGTTGAAATTTGCACAAGATGAAGTATAATATATATATATATGATATATATATATATAGTATATAATATATATTATCATACTACTATATAGTTATATATTAGTATATTATAAGTATATATATAATATATAGTATATTATATATATATATATAGTATATAGTATATATTATATAATGAACAAAAAAAATATTATAAGTATATATATATGATATATATATATAAATATAGTAAATAGTATATATATTATATATATATTATAGTCATCCTATATACATACACTTATATAGTAGTATGAGTATATATATATATATATATATAGTATAGATATGTGAGTATATATATATAATAGTATATATAGTATATATATATATATATAAGTATAGTGTATAGGTTATATTATAGTATATAATTATATGATACTATATATTATATATAGTATATATAACTATGGTACTGAGATATACTCGCGCCGAGCTGTAATGAGTGAGGTGAGTGATAATAAGTCTACCATATTATCAACGCAAAGCTCCCTCGTCTGATACCTCTCTCTCCGAGTCGGCCTAAACACGCGCTGGACGTTCGTTATATAACGTTACTTCTCGTTCAATCATGGATGGTCATAAGTCTAAAGAACTCAGACTATACTATAATCTAGTACCTAGATTTCGAATAGCACATGTAGTTATCATCAGTCGGGCTCTCTAGCAGACCTCTCTGTATACTTAATTATCACAGCTACCTATAATCGAATAGGCCAGCTGATATACACTGCATACTAGGACTATATATATATAGTATTATATTATATATATATTATATATTATATATAGTATAGTATATTATTCTCACTGTATATATATATATAATATATTACCTATATATATCTATATGTATATATAGTATACGTATATATATAATATATATATATTAGCTATATATAGTAACTATATATATATATATACATATATATATATATATATATTATATATTGATTATATTATATGTTTAATAATAATACTATATATATATATACTATATATACTATATATATATTATATATTATATATACTATTATATATATATATTATATAATATATATATATATATGTATATAATATATTATACTATATATATATATTATATATATTATGTATATATATATATTATATATATATATATAATATATATACTATAATATATATTCAAGTTTGTTCCAACTTCGTGTAAGAATATTTGTATCAGAGGAAGGTTTAGACGCTGGGACACAGCAAGAACTTTTTTATTGTCCGTGACTGGGGCGGCAGCAATATTACTTATGGACAGCTCAGTTGAAGTGATCGTCAGCGCACATGAGAAGGTCTCTTAGAAAGTCACAGGTAATATTATATAATATATATACTATATATATTATATCTATAGATAATATATATATATTAGCTTATAGCTATCCTCTATAGTATAGATTAGGGTAATAAATATATATATATATATAGACTATATATATAGTTATAAGTATATAAGTGTGACTCCAGTAACTTTTTATTACTCGTGCTCTCTCTCTCTCTCCTACTCTCTCTCTCTCTATATATATATATAGTAATATTTATATATTATATAATTATAATATATAATATAATATACTATATATATATATACTATATATATAGTATAGATATATATATATTATATATATATATATAATTATATTAATAGTTACGATGAGTTATTCCTTCTAAAAAACGTTGTTCGTTTATCTAAAAACGTTTCTATAGTTTGATCCATGATTAAACTAATAATATTTAAAGTCACTCTTTTCCTTAAATTGTTCTTAAGTATTTTAGTTATTTCCTTTATTATTTATTTGTTTAATAAATATTCTTTGTTATTAAAAATTATTATTTTATTATGAGTATAGTATTAAACATATTATTTATAAACATAATATTTATAAACAATTTTGTACTTCGTAAATTTCACAGACACCATCTCCGCCATTCGATCTGGGCATGAACTGCCGCCATTTTTTAATTTGTTAAAAGCGTTATTTAATAGTGGTTATTCTTACCTTTTTCGTTTTAATTTTCATAATCTTTTTATATTTATTTTGTGTAAATAATTTCATTTATTGACCAGACGTTCGCAAAAAATAGAGAATTTTTATGCGTACATTCATGAATTTGCAAATATAGATTACTTCGATAATGTCTAAACTCGCGCTGAACACGAGTATGCACGAGTGCAGGAGCTCACCTCTGATATTACTATATATATAATATAATTTTATAAATTATTACAAATTTTACCTAAGTGTTACTAATTTAAATCTTATACTTATAAATGATTATTATTATTATAATTTAATAATTATGATTCCATAATTGAATTATTGAATATATACAATATTAGAAGTGTAAACTGGAGTGAGACACAATAATCTCTCTCCTCATATAATTATATACTATATATTATATATATATATTATATATATATATATATATATAATTATATATATATATATTATATATATAGTATTATATATCCTCATACACTCGTCTTCGCTCTCTCTCACGTCGACTTCGACTATAATCTCCAAGTTATACATACCATATTAATATTCTCGTAATTCACTCTGCATTGCAGTTATATAATACTCCTCACCGTCACTGCACGGTGTGGAGCAATAATTATACTGTATATAACTGTATTATAGTGAGTCTTTATATATATATATATATATATATATATAATATATATGAAGCCGGATAATTGTGTATTACACTCCTGTCTATCTCAAAATATACTACGCGTTGCAAAGTTTTATTGCGTTTGAATTGGTTCTGTTCTCGTGCATGATCTGCGATATCACTCTTGCAAGGTTCGTTAACCATCAACCTCTTCTCTTGGATAAATTAATGCAGCGCATATCATTACGAGACACACAAATATAATTATAATACCATAACGAGTAACTTATAGTACTCGTCACTCATATAATATATTCTGTACTGAGCGTGGTATTCCTCTCCGACCTCACTGGTCTCTCTGCTGGAGAAAAGAGATGACACACAACTTCGTGTCTAGATGGTTCTCACACTTGTACAATCAATCGACGTGGGGCATATTAAAACGGTCGACACGACTGTGCGGTAAAACCGAGTACAACAATAACTGCCGCTATTCGCGGGTGATAGGTGCATTAGCTGTCGCTTTCCCCAAAGTGTGAATGGCCTGGTGGATTAGATCTGTTAACACTAATTTGATGTTATCCCCATGCAACACACATTGTAGTTTGTAAAAGAATTGCTGAGCACAACTGAGGAGTAATATGATAGCAAATGAACTATACAGATAAAATACTAGCTACAGTTGCGGAAGAGTGATATTGAACCAGCGTGCTCTCTTTCGCTAATTGAGAGTTCAGCGATAGTCAACCACCTAACGCCACTAGAAATAGGCGGTTATTATCATATAATATATATATAATTATAATATATATTTATATATTAATATATATATATATATATATAATATATATATTAATATATATATTATAATAATATATATATTTATATATTAATATTATATTAATTAAATTATATATTAATATATATATATATATATATAATATTATTATATTATATTAATATTATTTAATTATATATTAATATATTATATATATATAATTAATATATATATTAATATATATATATAATTAATATATATATATAAATTAGATATTTATTATATATAAATATATATAATTATTTTATATTTTTTAATGGAATAATGATTATCTTTCTATTCTTCTAATATATATTAATTCTTTATTTTCAGTGAAAGAATAATTTATAATATAAAGGAGTGCTTCTCAAGTGATAAGACGTGAAGATACCAGACTTATCAATATATTAATGTAACTGGTAATTAATATATTCGCCTAGTATATATCTTACAGGTGCTAATATGAATTCATCAGTTATGATCTAACTATGTTAAAATGCAGCATACAAATTAAATAATATTTCAATAAAATCTAAATATTCAATCATCACATGTAAATTTTAGTTAATTGTGACTTAAAAAAATAATACTTATTATATAATGAAATAATAAAATAAGCTTAAATATTAAATTTTCAAACAATTAAGCGAAATTATCATGTGATAGATACTAGTAGTGTTACCTGCAAACACTCAAATATTAAAAAAAAATACATTCAAAACATTCATTCTAATTCATTTATCTCAATATATTGTTAAATGTTATAATGAATGTAATAATATATACCTTTAGAATGTTTATTTTGAATTATAATTTTAAAAGTGTTTTGCGGTTTAATCAATACCTAGTATCCATGATAATATGCCTCTGTGTTTGAATAAATTAATTAAGTAATGAGCTTTTTTGACTTTTCATATGTAAAATAATATAATTTTTTTTTAACTTAATAAACAATATTAAATGAAAATTTTATATATTTAATTTTTTAGTATATATTATTAGTATTATATAGGAAATTTATAATTATTTATTGCTACCAAAGACTGCTATTTATAATAATAGTTAGTTAACCTAGTATTTAGTGAATCTATGCCTTAAGTATAGCAAGCGTAAATATTATTTATTATGAGTATCATGAAATAACATATTTAAAAGGCTACTAAACATCTTTTCAATTTATATATTACTGAATAGTCCTTATAAAATAAATTATCTTTCGAAAATAAAGAGATTATTTAGAAGATATATATAAATGAAAAACTTGCAAAAAGTATGTTAAAATTGAGCTGATTAAAAATTTTTCTTCTTTTCTATCTTCTTCTTTTTATTATTATATATCTATAATTTATTATTATTATCTTCATCATCGTTCTATCTCTCCTATCCTACTATAATATATATAGGGTAGTGTGAGTGTCGACAAGCATATATACAATATGGAACAAAGATATAAATAAGATAAAGCATGGTACATAACTACAAAGTTCGAAAAGAAGCCCCCAACCTCATCTAGTATAATATATTATTTTACCATCTACCCAATGATGAGTAAAATGCGTTCGCAAACTAAGTAAATAATCCACCCTCAAAGATTATCACGGAGTACCTAGCGACGGTATCACTCACATTAAGTAGTAATATATCTCTGATTCTACTGTAGGGGTTCTAATACCTCCCTGTAGGCAAAAGTGACTACCTACTAAAACTCAATAAATAATTAACCCCTTACAAAAACCCAGGCATTTCACTCCTATGTTATCTGCCACCTTTACTTCTCTCGCCTATATATTATATATCTACGCAAACTTCACATTACCTCTTACCTTTACAGTATATATCAATTCCTATTTATAGACTCTATAATTATCCACTTTCCTTCTCAGTTCATTACCCAGCCGCGTCTCGTATATTTACTCATGGCACATACTCTAACCACTATTAATTATACTTCCACCTATTATAACCAAATCGAACTATCATCCGCTCCCTTTCCTAATATATATATAACTGACTCCAAACCTCATCATCAAATTAGCTCTGTTTTATATAATCCTCACCTATTTACTGACCTCTATCTATACACATATCCACACGTACTCTATCACTTAAATAGTGAGTTATTTCTCTCTTAATCAAATCTTATCTTCACAACAATCTAACACGCACCTAAGATTGTTCCATGCTGAATCATACATTTAGGTACCTAGGATTCTATTAATCTCTCTTATTCCAGACATAATTAATGATTATTCACTAACAATAAACAATTAATACACAGGTAACACACATAACTCCCTTACATGTAAAACTCACCTATAGCGCACTCTATAAGAACCTATTTTATAGTCCTACTTACATATCCACCAATTGATTTATAAATATTTAGCACCATACTCCATAATCCATTTACCTACCTCACTCAATCACATAATCTATTCTATACTACATATCTTTGACATATTTATATATATATATATATATTATATTATATATATATATGTATATATATAATCATCCCTAGGCTTTCTCACCCAACGAAATATTAACTCATAGCTAGGCATTAATTTAGTATTTTAAATTTTATGAATTTATTATTGATATATCCATTTGCGCTACACTCCTATTCCTACTTACTAATATTTCTATTTTTTTGATTTTTGTGTCTCCCTATTCCTACAGATTGTAATGTCTCCATAACTATACTCTAATACTTACCTAGTACCTTACTCATATAAATCTTATCATATTATACTTATCTCAATATAATCCCTTCTTTTACTATCACCCTTAGACCTAAAAACTCCTATTCTACCAATAATACATTATTTATATATACTTCATTTCAGATTTACGCCTCAACATCTCAAACCCCAAATAATCTATCCGTCATATCATAATTAAGCAGGGCACCCTTACTCACTTTTCTTTTCTCACTTCTCTATTATATTCTTAAAACCTTTACCCTGGTCTAACTCTTTACTAATCCTTTCATAAACCCCATCCATATAAAATACAAATAATTGAATATATCCATGAGAGGATTACAACACATACTCACTTAGCTCCTCACTTTGTACTAGTTTAATATAATTTTTAAACCAATACACTTTCTGGTACTCTCCATTATATTCCTATATCACGCGCTATATCTTACTAATACGATCATAACCATAACTTCTTTAATTCTATTCGGAATGCAACCTAACCACACCATATATACTACTAGTACCTCAATCAGTGTTTTCTTATTATAATTATCCTGTCATACGCCTGTTGCTAAATCCATAAAACCTAAAATTTAACAAACTTATATCTATAACTTCTCTCTCAATTTTCTTACAAATCATTTTGATTCAATGTAAAAGTTTGATTCCATACATCCTCTAACACCTTTTATATAAATTAGCTAACCTTTTCATTCTAATCTAAACAGTGTTTTTACTCAGTTACACTTCTCGACTATACTCTTTCAACCAATAAATAACCAGAATTTATCTTTCCCTACAACGCTACAATATTAAAACTATAATTCCCTTATATAGTTCATAAAACAGTTCCACCTTATATCACCCGTAATCTTATAATATTAAGTAGATATAACTATTATATAACTTACTTACTATTCACTCCATAATCTACTTGATATAACAATATAATTAACCCTCCATAAATACGTAGTTGTTGCTACAAACTCCAAATCCATTCAATCCCCATATCTATCACCTCCATTCTCTCTATCCACTAATTTCAACCCAGATAATTACCATCTATGACCTGGATCTAATAGATTATCACTATCATCCCAAAATTAACCTGTTTCTTTCTTATGCCCATCCTCATCAAATACCACCACATACGTTCATACTACTTAATTCACACCTTCATTATTATTGCCTCATAATGTATATGCAGATTTTCAAAGTGTTCCCTTATATAATATATACCGAACATCTTCTCGCAATCATTTCATCAGTACTACCGAAAGCTCAAACTATCTCCTATTCATTTTTATATCCATTTGACAGTAATTACCCTCTTTACTCTTTCTTTTTTCGCGAATTCCGTCTAGAAAAGCTTCTTATATATTCCTTTATGCATAGTATCCCCATTCATGGCTCTTTAAAATTGTTCCATATTTATACCTTACATATTTTTCTTATTATCACTAATGTATGGCAACTGTTAGTTCACTTTCACTTTTTTACTCACCCTCATACTATAAATTCACCATAAATCATACTTATATACTTTTGCACTACGCTCATCACACACAAATGTGCATATCTTACATATAGCACATATCAACCATGCCTTTTATTATCTCATACTCATAATTATCTTTATAAACCAATCCAATGCGTGACTGCATTATTTCCAACTCAATTTACACCATACTTACATGGACTTAAATCTATCTTATCTTACCTCACTCCCTCTACGTATCAACCATCTGTGCACTATGTTTTCAATATATACTTAATCTTCATTAGCTATGCACCTACACTGCGCGAACTCACATATTCAAGCGGAAAGGCTGTATCCTTCTATATATATATTTACGCACTGTCCTCAGGTTTTAGTTTATAAAAGGTTTTTATCTCATATATATCGTTATATGTTCTATACACTTGCGAATTCTGATTATTCGCAAATGAGCTCTTTATAAATAATCTACTTATCTAATTCATATTTCACTTGTTCTCAGTTTAACTTATTTGGTTTGATAAGGAAGTATATTAATTACACATTATACCTTTCTTATATACACTCAACTAAGAATATACTCAATCTAACTTACTTATATATATCTTTATACCATATACATATTTACTGATTACCCGTCACTACCCATAATTTAAATCACTTGTATATATATATACTTATACTCATACCTCTTTTCAAATTCAACACTATATCCATAACCATATTTAAGATTCTCAGCCCATAATACTCAACAATGAATCATGTAAGATATACCTACTATACCTCCATATTACTAAAACTATCTCAATTCAGTAATATAATATATACTATATATAGTATATATATATATATATAGTATATAATATATATATATATATAATATATATATATATATATATATATATATATATATATTAATATATATGTATATATATATATATATATATATTATAATATTATTATATATATATATATAATAATATATAGTATATATAATATATTAATATATATATATATATATATATTAAATAGTATATATATATAGATATATATTAATATATAATAATATATTATATATACATTAATATATATATTATATATTAATATATATTATATATATTTATATTTATTATATATATATATATATAATAATAATTAATATATATATATATATTAAATATATATATAGTAATATATATATATATTATACAGTGGTGATTCTATATAACCTCTGCCGACAACAACTCGGTGAAGAGGTAATATGAGAGTCAATAACGATAATAGAACATATATTATTGTATAAATATAACCTTATGTATGAATGATTTGACGTTTCGTCAAAGTTTACGTGAACGGATTTAGAAGGTTCACTAAGTAATTTATGTTGTGTGACCTGTGAGCCAAGTCGGCATTATGTATTTGTAGTATTTACCGAAACGAATTAGTATGAGTTACTTATTAATTTTATTAATGTGTATATATTAGTGAGCGTATATACGTTACATGTCGCTAGTTAACGGCTTATATAACTCTCTGATAATAATACTACTTATTACGGGCAATCACCATTTTCCCTTGCCCAATTTATCATACAGTTATGATTACTATAAGTACAGTATGTGAGTGTTCAATCGATTTACGAATGGAATCCACTTACAACTTTTCTACTACGAGAGTATTTACCCACACTGATATAATTTAGTGTTAACGGTGTACTCGGCTAGA
>JABUQX010022751.1:10000-30000 GCA_015478945.1 Trachelipus rathkii
GTGCTATTAAATTATAGCACGTATAAATAGTAGATTTATACTCAATTACTGATATCATGGAATGAGGAGGCTATCACCTCATAAGCTTCAATGTATATACTATTTACTCTTGGATTATCTATATGACTATATCTATAAATAATGTTAACTCTTATATATACAAATTACTAGTTTCTTCAGATTAGTACCTTATATGGTATGATCCAATAGTATTAAAGTCTATATATAATTTTTATATAATTATGCAACCTCTCAGAATAGCCAACAGTTCATTTTATACATATAGGATTAATATTACTATATAGTGAGCAAATATACAATAATCTACTTCATACAAAGACGTTATCGTTCAACACCTGGAATACGTGAACTACCTTAATATGTATATAACAAGGCAATTTTACTGACTTAATTATATATATATTAGTATATTATATTATTCAGATAATCGGATGGTAAATAAGTAACATCATCCACAGGTATTTTATATAGGCTATTCCTATATATAATATATACATGTATATAGACGTATTATAAATGTTACTCAACTAATTAAGATACTTCTATTTATATTATATATATTATTTATACCGAATATATTATCTATATAGGACCTAGGCTACTCTATATATAAGTAAAAATTGCTGCTAATACTATTATATATATTAGATATATATTGAAGAAGATATGATTATATATATATATTATATAGTATTAATATTTTATATTAATACATATTATTATACTATACTTATATATATGTTAATATAGCTAATTGTTAAAATATTAATTAGAAATTTTTATGTTTATATTACCTATATATATATATTTATAATATTAGTTGTAATAATAATGCTAAAATAATATATAGGGTTAAGATATCCTAAAGATATATAACGTATTATATTAATATATTATATATTAAATACAGGATTTGTGTAATAACCAGCAAATAATTCACTAGAGAATATATATATAATCATATATATTATGAATACTTATCTATAATATTAATAAAGATTTTATATTATATATATTACGCTAAAAGTATCTAGAGCCGTAAAAAAATTTCATCTTTTTTTTTTGATACTATATATATTTTGTTACAATTAATAAAAATATTATATCTTCATATAGTTATTTTTCCTCCTTATCCTCTTCTTCTTTCCTCTCTCTCTCATTTAATACTCTGGCCTGCTGCTGGATCAGAACACTTTGAATTAACTATCTTTCCGTCTCCTCCTCTCTCCTCTCTCTCTCTTTTCTCTCTCTCCTCTCTCTCTTTCTCTCTCTCTCCCAGCCAATTACTTACTAACCGGGAAATAGCGAAGTGATTTTTCTCGTAGAAGAATATATTCTGGAGGAATCAGGATAACACGACATTAATACTCTTTCTTTAACGGATTTCGGTATTTCGGTTTCGGGGGCTTTTCACTATCGGGTGCCTCACATCGTCCTAACTATTGTATTAGTTATTTAAAGCTATTATATCATGATTGTTCTATTAAAGTATAGTATTAAGTATATAATTATAATATCAAAATAATTTCCCTAGTATCTCGGTGTTTTTGTCTCGTAACTTAAAGAAAGCCATTGATTCTTTCAAAAAACACTATAGATATAGGCAACTTATTAATATTAACATAAATATATCTGGGATTATTAATGTTAATAAAAGAGATTTGAGTGTTAAGAATTAATAGCAGTTATATATGGTATAATTTAAGGGAAAATAATTCGAGAATTATTATTATATATATATACCGGGTGTGTGTGTGATAAGGCCTACTTTTATATAATATTTAGGAACAAGCGACTAACTGATTTGATATAGATATCTGCCATTATGCTCGTGAACGGGTATATGTATTGTGATATATACTGGTATTGTGTGTAATTAATATATAGTATTATAGTGGTGATATGTTGTGGTGAGGTATATAGGAGTGGTATGGTATAATTTATATATAGGTATCGATGATGGGGAGTGTGAGAGTTTGATTGATGTATCAAATATTGTTAGGCTGAGTGATGGCGTGTTTGTCCGGGTACTTGGTTAATACTGTGTGTTCGTGAGAGATGAGTAGTTTAATATAATAGGTACGTCTGGTGTGTGTGTGGTAGTGTGTTAATATACGCACTCAGACATAAGTATACTGAGGTTATATAGTGTAGGTGAGGTGATGAGTGAAGTGTTGGTGTGTTAGGTGTGGGAGGAAAAGTCAATGATACTAGGATTTACTATGTCCCATAGGTATATATCAGTGAGCTCTTATGGTGTATATGATTATATATAATGTGTGTGGATGTGTGTGGTGAATATGTGGTGACGTTAGAAATCATAGTGATATTCTATATATTAAAAAGAGTGGGGTAATTTGTAAAAAAAAAACAAAAAAAATATTGTTGTGTGTGTATGGAAAAAGTATTTTTTTAAATAAAAAACAAAATTTAAAAAAAAAAAATTTCTTATAGTACCTTGAGTGTAGTGTGTGTATATGATAAGTGTGTGTGGTGAGTGATAATAGTAATATAATATATACTAATGGTATGGGTGACCGCCTACGAACCTCGTATAGTATATACATATATTATTTAGTTAGATGTGTGTGGGTTAACTATAGTACGATATGGTGGTGGTAATAATATAGTGAGTTGGGGTAGGAGTAATATAGTAGTATATGTCTTATAGGTATACGGTAGTACTATATTAATTTGTGTGTGTGATGTATATATTATATATGTGTGTGGACTATTAAATAGTGTGTGTGTAGATAAGTATATATATATATAGGTGGGATAGGATTATTATATATATGATAGTAGTTGAGTATATGTGTATAATTGAATGTGGGTGTATGTATATAGTGTGTATACGTTGTAGTAGTATCACCTGAGTAGTTTGTTTAGATATGACGTTATCTTGGTATATTGGGATTCAATTCGTGTGTTGTGTTGCTCACTTGTATTTCAATTTCATTTTGCATGGTCCCATTGTTAATACTTTATGTTTGTGTTTAAATGATTGCTGAGTTCAATATTTAGAATCTGATAAAACAAAAAAGCGCATAAAGACTTTCTCTGACATTATATTCTGTATATACTGCATTCATAGACAAAATTCATAATTTCAAAAAGTTTCGCGTGAAGTGTTTTTTTTGTTTTTATAATGGCTCGGTCCAATTTATTTCATCTCGACTTTTTCTTCCTCTTTTTATATACTTAAACCTGTCTTTTCTTTTCTACAACCAAAATCTCTTTTCTATCCATTCTTTGATATTATGCCCTCGGTTTTATATCAATGGTTAAGGAATTATGTTGAAACTTCAGTCTCAGTGCTGTCTTCCGGAAGGCCGCCACCAAATCACAAAAAAAAGGCCTGGTGATAACCAAATCACCTTCTGCAACTTGCTAAATTAAATGTGTGTGAGAGTGCTTCGTAGACCTGTTCGATTGCTCGGTCAAAGGATCCTCGATGGATAAGATATCGTTAATCGAACTTTCTTGGGTCAATGGTCCATTGTCTTTCCGACAGAAAAGTGGGTAACTTCGAGGGTAATGTCTTTAAAATCATCCGTGCCTACATGCTACCTGTTACGGAACATATATATAATAGATCTTTCTCACACAAGATATCTCATGTAATACAATACTTCTGGTATGAAAGTTGTGTACCTGTAATATAATCGACTACCTAGTGTGTGCAGTATTCATTCTCTGATACAGGCCAGTTGAGTGCAATTCTGCTTGTGTGATGTGTTGTGTGTTGATTTATCACTTTCAGAAAAAAATTGGCTGGTCGTTGGGGGTTCAAGAAATTTGGTGGTTGTATAAATCACTTTATGAGTGTGTGGTGTATTATAATCCCGCGGTGTGTGGAATGTTGATGTGTGCATACCTCTGTGGAGATGTGTGTGGGTGTTGCGCATCTCATTTCAACTTCGTATAAAATTGTTGCCAAAACATAAAATAAAAGGTAATTGTGCATCTAGCCGATTTATCCTCTGTGAGGACGAATGACACCGATGTGTTCCAGAAGGTACAATTTTCGGTGTGTGTCCGTAAAGTAGATAGATGAGGGATACTCTTCCGTAAAGGGTAGCCAAAATATATATCTTTGTGGTGTATTAAACAAACAAACAGTCATTGCATCTTGACGAGAATAAGTCGTGTCCCATAAAATTTAATAGATTTTCGAGAAATTTAGAAATTTCACTATAAAAATGAAATCTTTTTCAATGAGTAATTGAAGTTAAAGAATCTTTGAGAAGTTTTTGAAAAAATCTAAGGTATTTTAATATTTAATAAATAGAACTAAGCAGACATTAAAATATAAAATTTTGAGAATTCTATTACATAAAACCAGATTAATCAAGGTAATTGAAGCCTACAAATAAGAAATGTGACCACCTTATGATGAAGTTCAGTGTACCTATATGATCAGGGTACGGATAAAATAACAGAAAATATTGATCTATCAATATTCCAAACTAGTGATTTCCCCTGAGTTCTCCCTATTTTTCTCTAATTCCCCAACACTCACATATTTCATCATATTTTCTCTTTTACTCGAAATATTTTTCTCGCAAATTTCTCTTATTCCAAAGATTTTCCCCGCCAATTTCTCTTATTCTAAATATTTTTTCTTCCTATTTCCAAAATTCCATAATTCATCAAATATTCATATTTTCTGATCTTTTCCTTTGCCTATTTTTGTTGAACTAGGATTTATGTTTTCTTTTGAATCATTTTAGCCTCTGAGATGGGACGAGCCCAAATGGTCGACAGGGGTGGGATAAGTTGCTGAGATCGGAATGTGATCCTACAATTAAGAGGGAAGCACCAACACGAAAACCAAACAAAAAAAAATAGATCAAAAGCCAATAAGTAGCAAGCCCGCTATTGCATGCTTAAGTCACTCACTGCTGTTTTGCGGTTAGATAGATAGTGGGTCTTAAATTCATTATGCTTCAGTCTAAGGCGGATTTCATAGAAGTTTTAGTTGGAATTCAAAAATTTTACGTCTAGAGAAACTATTCAGATAGCAGAATTGTTATTTTATTAAACAAACGTTAGACCACTTAACTGTCAATTTAAATAGTTCCAATCCTGTGGAGTAATAATATCAGAAATGTTGTACATCTTTTTCTGTAAGTTCTAATGTCGACCATTCGGGGGTAACTTAGACAAAAAAAGGTGGTTTGAAGAAAAAATAGAGCTTATTCGTTCCTAATTTCATAATGAGAAATTTGACGATATTTTGAGAGATTATACTGATCAAATCAAAATTATACAGTCTTCCGGTTCGACCATCAGAAAAGTTCATCAATCGTTCGACCATCTTGACCGTACCATCTGCTCGCTCAGAATCAATTTCGAAGCCATCCGTCGACCATTCGAGTAAAAGCTTCACAAATGTGACCATGACCTATTGTCAATAAATTTCACCTGTTCGACCTTTAAGTAAAAGCCGTGTTATCAAAATAATATGTCACACCAGTTTAAACGTCACTTTTACTCAATATAATAATTCAGAGAGTAGAATCCTAGAACCGACCATTATAGGGATTAAAGATTTCGAAAATAATAGTCAAATCGCTGCTTACTTACCCACCAATTAGAACAAACAATCCATGGTGAATATCACATCAGATTTTCGAGAAATAGTAAAAAAAAGCTTACCTTAATCCTTGGGCTAAAACACTATGTTTTATAGTCGTGCAATCCCTTTTTCTCATGGTTTGACGTATCTAGAAGCTTTTTATCATGATGTTTAAATGTCACACCATTATTTGAACTATTAAGTCCCTGTAACACACTACAAGTTCCCGCTTGTACAAGCTTTTCTAACACCAAATTCCAAGCGTAATAGCTGCAGACACACGTTTCATCAAATTGGTTTGTAATTGAATCCATTATTGACCTCTGCCGGAATAAATTTCTGCACCCTGTCGATCGACATTCATGATGAATATAAAGTGAATTATTTCAAGATTCATTGAGAATGACAGAAAAAATATCTAAACTTTTTGCAGCCGCATGCCATCATTGAAGAAAGTGGCTTCTAACACATTCTAGAATATCAGTCATGATCTCTGTTTTCATAGATCATATTCCACATGTGAATCTGTCGAATACGGATAAAGAATCTTCGAATATGGATATGAATCTTCGAATATGGATGATTGAACCTCTTCGAATGATGTAATCTTCGACCATACGGTATATGAAGCTTGGAGTGAATTGACTACAAAGGGTATGGGAGATTAGGAGGGTTTGTAAAAATAAAATAATGTAGAAAATTCCAGGGGGGGGGGGGGTAGGGTTAAAAGGAAGGAAACGATTTTTAGGACTAATAGTACTAAAAATATCAGTCTGAACTCTGAAGAAGGACTTGAATCTACAGATAATCCTATTATTAAATTTCCATTCCTATCGACCATTCCCTACCTCTGAACCCACAATGGAATATGCTTTTTCTTTAAAATATACACATCCGATTCTTATCATTCTCACTTTTTTCAGGGATGTCTTCAACCATTACTCTGTCAATAAATTTCCCTGTAACCATTCGGTAAACTTTCTCAAATTTGATTGAGACCATTTGACCTGTCAATACAATTTCCTGGTTTCGACCATTCAGGTAAAGCTTCAATTCAATAGTCAACATCTTGACCTGTCATATCAATTTTCCCTTTGAATAGATTCGCAGCCGATTCCAGGGGCAAGTAAAGGAGCTTCAGGAACTTCAAAATATTAGTGTTTGCCATTTTGAGAAGACCCTTGGTTCAAATAATATTTTTCTTAACGTCGCCGTATCGACTTCATAGAAAAAAGAAATTGACTTATCATCGTCAATACGAATCTGTCTCTAGTCAACCTTAATTTGATGCCCATACCCCGCCTGTTCACAACTTAAAATTTCGGCTGTCGACCCAATTTCTGGGGGTTTTTTTTTTGTTATATGTGTAGAGTTTGATAGTAGGATATTTAAATAACAGTTATATACAGGTCTAATCATAGGGGTAATATGTTCAGCTGTAAGGACCTCAATAGAGGAATTTCCTATGTTTCAATTTAAATAGTTCCCTGCTCGAACCATTGAAAAGTAGAAATTAAGAAAGGAGCATTTTCATTCAAAAATTGAAAGTTTGTTATGACATTGAATGGCCTGTCAATAATCATTACTCAGTTCCACAGAGCGCCTGTCGACCATCCTCAGTACAAAAACAGCTTCATTCAAATAAAAACAGCAATAGACGAACTAGTGTTCGTTACCTCGAATCTTGACCTGTCAATGTCGACAATCAATTCCTAAATTTTCTTTGTATGACAACCATTCATATTATACGAGGTTTTCCTTATTAAGTTTTGCAAAACTTAAAAAAGCACCTGCATTTCGTATTTCAATATAGCCCTTTGTCGACCATTCTTGTATACTGCTTCAGAAGAAAGGTTTTCAGGCATTATGCTTCCTGTCACTATAAAGTATCAACCTATCCTGTCGACTATGAGATATCGAATACTAGTTCGGTAAAGAGTGCATTCTATGAAAGACAATGATCGTTACCATTTGACTGGACTTGAACCTCTCTCACACTACATCGATCCTGTCAAATAATGTTCATTTACCCTATTTAATTGAAGTATGTTGATGGAATTATGTGGGTGGGGATTTAGATTTCCTTGTCCGGGTCTCCGCATGATTGACAGGACCTAAACCATTATTGTTAGTATATTGATTGAAGGCTAGAGATTAGTGCACTTTAAATGGAACTATAGAGAGTTTGCAGGTGTTGCAATATACTGCGGCTTGATCTCGGGTAAAGTATCTATTACATTTATCACATGTGTATCCTTCTCTGGGTTCATGATCGATTTTAAGTCTCCGGCTAAAAGGAGGAATTGCAGTGCGCGCACCGGTCTTACTCGCCCCAATTCCAAAAAGGAGTATATAGATAAATTTTTGGGCCCTTACGCGAAGCTGAATGACGACCTCAAAGATCGCACATCCTCTCTCAAATGTATATATATGACAGTTGTAAGACAAAGTTATATCTTGTAGTGTGAGAAGTTTTATAATAGTGTTCAAAGACCGAAATTTGCTGAGTAAGATATCTTCATCGGAGAAATATTCATGGTACGCTCGTGGTAAAACACAGTCCCTCTCCACATCTACATAAATTTTTGTAATTTTGTTCTATCACTGAAGAATAATGGTATAATTAATTTTTTTTATCTTCTAACTCTTTCATGAAATCAGAATACTACATAACCAGCGTCCCGTTTTTGAATCAAGGAAATATGATCAGCCTTTCCCAGAATCTTACAAAAGACAGCTTTACTAGTATCACCCCCTTTAATTTTGAAGTAATTCAATTTTTGAGAAGAGATAATAAATTATTAAGATAATTAGTAATTATATTTTCAGTAATTACTGATTTTTTTTAAAAAGAAATTATAAATATATATATATATATATATATATATATATATATATATATATAATATATATATATATATATATATATATATATATATATAATATATATATATATATATAATATATATTATAAATATATATATAATATATAATATATATATATATATATATATATATTTAAATACAAAGTGGGCACCGTTAATGAGAAAAGTTAACGTCGTTAATTCTTAATCGTTAACAAAAAAAATTAACGAACGTTTAATCATTAGCGTTTATATCGGTAAAGAATGTAGCGGAAGTTAACGTTAATCGTTAACGTTAACCACCGTCCTTCAATTTTTTTTTTTTTTTTTTTTTTTTTTATAATGATATACAGTTATCACCACCACTCACCGGCAGAGCCCTATTCAAGAAGGGGGATTTGGCACGCCAAAAAATTTCATCCTGCTAGCACAAAATTACCGTCAATGAACATAGACGCAGGCTTTAAAGTGAGGGAGATTAAAATTCAGCAGGAAACACAGAAGATGGAAGAGAGTTCCACCGAGAAGCAGTGGTGGAGGAAAAAAAGGAAACACCGCAGGCAAACTAGCACTGGAGTTACCAAAATATCTACACAAAACTCTGCGCAGATACAGCACCTATGTGCTACGAGGGCGTCGTAAAGTGGTGGTACGCGAGTGGTAAGTTCCCACGAACACCTGCGCGCTTGCGAAACCTATAGAAAGAGATAAAGCACCAACCGCGCCGCAAAGATTGAGGTTCAAAGTGAACTGGAAAGTACATAACAGTTATATAAGCCTTTTGGCTTTTGACTCGACCCAGTCCAAAAGCCGGGCTAAACCAGAATCCCGCCAGATATGAGAACAGTACTCTATACAGGGCCGGATGAGACGGCCTTGTTATAGCTGGAAGTAACTGAGAAAGAGGAAAAAAAGTCTCCAGTCTAAAACAGAATTCTCAGTTTCTTTGAGGCCGCCCCAGCAACCGTTGTGATGTGAGGTTTCCAAGACATTTTTTTTTTATGTTAAGGCCAGGATGTTTATATTGTCAACAGGAGACGAAAGAACGTCAAAAAGAGATAGGAAAGTTAGAAGGTATTTAGAGAGGGAGATTTTGTAGAAGTTTGGGTTTTTTTAAGAATTGAATTTCACAAGCTTGAGACGACCCCACCCGCAAATTCTATCTATCAGCGAGAATAGAATCGGAAAAATTAAGACGAGAGGCAATTCTAGAAGTAAAAGATGGAGCAGAATTGAAATGAGTTGAAGAATGAAGGGTCGAGTCATTGGCATATTGGTGGATAGAGTTAGATGTGCAGGTGAGAAGATCATTAATGAAAAGTAGGAATAAAGTAGGGAATAAGACAGAACCCTGAGGAACCCCACTATTGACAGAAAAGAAGTCGTCGTCGTTCCATCAACCATAGCCGATGTTTAGCGACTTAAAGGAAAGCTAGACATAAAGAAAGAATATGTGGAAGGAGGAAAGGAAGGGGAGCTTGGAGAGCATGATGCGTGCCATACCCGGTCAAAATGCTTGGATATGTCAGCGCGAACTACCAAGTCTGCCAGTAGTTCCCTAAGAAGCGGAAAACCATAAATCGGTTAAATAGGAAAAGTATATCGCCAGTAGACTTTGAACACCAAAAGCCGTAACTAGCGATCGGAAAGAAGAGAATGAGGTTCCAGATGTCTAAGAGTGAGCGTTGAGAAGGGTTTCGAGTTTCAAGATCTTAGATAGAACACAAGTGAGAGCTATAGGGCGATAGTTTTAGAATTATCAGGGCGGCTCCTTTTTTTCGGAATAGGTTGGGACATGTGCGTGCCTTCACACTAAAGGAAAGGTGCTAGTATTAAAGACATAGAGACTATAGTTGAACGAGGGGTGGTGTCAGCAGCTAAGCACATTCCCTCAAAACTTGGGTTTTTTTCCAACCCTGTGTTAAACATTACTAAATGGAATAAATAACCGAGTAAAATATAAACACATTTTGAGCCATCTGAGAGGAGCGTTTTAGGAAATTTTGAAGAAAAAGTTTATCTCTTATCGAAATCGAAATCTAATACAATTTAAAATCTGATAAAAATATTTTATAAACTCGTAAATTAAGTTAACGGTTAAACGGATGTAGGTTAAAATTTTAACTCGTTAATAGTCCGTTACTTCTTTTCGAAATTAACGAAACGTTAAAAGTTAACGAAAAATTTTAACGAGTTAATTAACGGATTAACGCTTTAACGCCTTTTTCGGCCCACCTTTATATATATATATATATATATATATATATATTATATATATATATATATATATATATATATATATATATATATATATATATATATATATATATATATATATAATATATATATATATATATATATAATATATATATTGAATTGTAGCCACCTATATCCCATGAATTGGGGCTTCATTAAGCACAGCAGTAGGTTCTTGGTAAGGGAAGTTGAATTATTTTCTAGCCAGTTGATTGAAGTCGCAGATTATGATAGGCGGCTTGATAGCAATGCCCTGGCTTCGGCTCAACGTCTTTGGAATTCTAGCCACCGTGGAAAGTGATTTTCGAATCTTTTGCTAATCTTTGCTAAGAGCATGAGAGGGAGTGTGTGTATATAGAGATTAGTGTAATTTACTATGCCGTAAACTACAATTAAATACTACAGAAAATCTCATACGGACCGGCAATTTTTTGTGTTCCTTCAGGTAACCTAATATATATATATATATATATATTATATATATATATATATATATATTATATATATATATTATATATATAATATATATATATATATATATATATATATATATATTATATAATAATCTACTTTTCTTCTTGATAGCATGCCCTGCTTCGGCTCAACGTCTTTGGAAATTCTAGCCACCGGGAAGTGAGTTTCGAATCTTTTCTAACTCTTTTGCTAAGAGATGAGAGGGAGTGTGTGTAATATAGAGATTAGTTGGTTAATTTACTATGCGTAAACTGACAAATTAAAATACTACAGAAAATCTCATACGGACGGCAAATTTTTTGTGTTCCCTTCCAGGTAACCTAATATATATATATATATATATATATATATATATATATATATAATAATATATATAATAATATATATATATATATATTATATATATATATATATATATATATATATTATATATATATATAATATCTACTTTTCTTTTAGTTTTATTGTAGTAATACACTTATGACTTAAGTACTGACAATCAAAGATCATCCCTTGTGACATATATATCCCAATACAATCACCAGATAAGCACCAACTCCATGCATCCCTTGACATACATCCCAAATCAACAAAGAAGAAACTAGTAAAAACTTTTTGCATTAACCACTTCAGGACCTACAACACCATCAAAGATGAACATACACTAGACATAATACAACAAAACATACTCAAACCATAAAAAAAATAATACAAACAATATGAAAAAAACACCCTCAAACCACCAACAACACATACACCAAGTCACCAACAACAATACTCTATTAGCAAACACTTGAACAAAATTGCAATCCATGTCATAATATACATCTAGCAACAAATTTCAATTATTTAAAAATACCTTTACAAGTTACTACAAAAGGTACGAACATATTTTCTCATGTGAGTTTATGTGCATACTAGGAATATAATATATATATATATATATATATATATATATATATATATATATATATATATATATATATATATATATATAATATATATTTATATATCATATTTTTTTTTATAATATGTATATATATATATATATATATAATATAGTAATCATTTTGCATGTTTAAATATGAATGGTGTAAGTGAATGAGTGTACTGCAAGATTACGATGAGTACCATAGATAAATAGCCAAGAAAATGAAAACGGTTCAAAAAATCCAAAATTCATATCCCACGACACAACCAGCTACAAGAGCAAGCCGAAAAAAAATTTAATTTAGTTGAAACTCAAGGCACGTGAAGTGAACACAAGACGACTGAAGAGGTTCCAAAGGAACGAAAGCTATCGTCTAATTACTTGTCAACATTCACGTGTTTATGTATATAAAAGATATTTCACATAGTTTTAAAAACAATTTTTTAATAATTTTAATAAATTATTTTAACGAGGAGATAAAATATGCATAAAAAATTAAATTTATAATTAACATAGTTTGCCTACAACCAAGGGTGCTACAAATAATTAATATATATATATATATATATATATATATATATATATATATATATATATATATATATATATATATATATATATATATATATATATATATATATATATATATATATATATATATATATATATATATATAATTTTATAATCAGATTGGGGTGAGATGCGTACCATACACTACACCAGAACAGAAAAGAAGTAGAACAACATGACGCAAGTCGAAAAGAAAACCCCTTTTACCGTCCCCTTTATACCCTTAAATAAGAACTCGTCGCAGTCAGAAAAATTCCCACTAGGGTTCAAGAGACTGCGACGGAGTCTCACTGTGGTATCTCTTCAATGTGGGTTCATCCCCTGGGAAAAGCCCACAACCATACCCCTTCACAAAACCTTTTACTGACCCAATGTACTTTTTCTTCTGTCTTCCAGCCGGTCGATTCCCAGTATACTCACCACTATACATTCAGCTTAACCAGCTGACTATCATCCATCCTTTCCATTTCATACAGAACAAGTAGCTCAAAAAAACATCAGTACTTTCACAAAGCCTTATGTATGAATGCCTAAGCGAACGACAAACAAAAAATGAAACTACGACGATGACCAACCATACTCGTGACTATCTATTACAAGTAGATGTTGGTTTAACAGTTCATTCCAATACTCGCAGCAAATTCCTTGTCCAGTTTTTGCATAGTATAGGTTGCTCAATTGAATACAGCAAAGTTCTGCTCCTAGAGACATCAGTAGTAAAAGAAGTTATGCGCCAAATTGATGAAAATGATGTGGTGTATATTCCACACGACTTTGTCAAAGGGAGGTGGTTTATGTATTGTGTAGAAGATAATATAGATTTCCCTCGAAGATACTCCTGATGGTAAAGGAACTCTTCATGGAACAGTCATGGTCTGCTACCAAGAGTGCTTATCTGAAGACCAGTCTGAAATGAAATTAGTTTCAGGTCCAGCGACAAGTCGCCCTTTAACAATTTATCCTCAATGTATGACTTCTTTAATGGAATACAAAGATCAAAAGAACATTAAGCCAGTAAACCCAACTTTTACGAAAGAATTACTATATTCGACCAAAGCAGATCTATCACAATATGTTTCTCTAGACATGTGGCTATTGAGCAAATGTGTAAAGTGGTCATCAGAACACGCAACGTATTCCGAATCGCAGAGTGAATCACAAGAAACATATGATATAGAGAGTTCAGGAGTTGACCTGTTAGATGTATTGGATCAAACGAAGGAAACCACACACACATTCAGCATTCCTGGATGTCCCGGAAAGGAAGTCACGAGTATATGTCCTACCAATAATACCGTCTAGCTCTACGGATCATTCACTACAATTAAACTTCCTCACCCAACTGAAACTTGTTAATAAACACATCTGTGGCGATAACAATTCCAAATGTGTCTTGACTCTAGACTTGGGTCTTTATAAGCCAGTCCAGCAACTAATTATATCACGAGTTGATCTTCATCACCGTTTAATTGTGCTACCAGGCGAGTTGCACACAGATTTTGCAATGATACGTGCAACTGGAATTTTTATTGACTGAACTGGAATTCCTGACCTGTGGTCAGTACTGTATGGTGATAACACAATCAAATCATTTCAGGTAAAAAGTTCAGACATGCGGTTGAAGCACATATCCGTACGCTTGTCGTTCTGCAAGATTGCTACTTTCAGTATCTCTTTGAAGAACATGAAAGTTTAAACATTAGTGTTTAAAATGAAGTGCAAGAGCTACGATCCAAATTCAATTAAACTGGCGCACTAGAATGTCTTACTAAACTACTCTTGGTGATGTAGAAGTGTGGTCTCTTAAACAAGATGAAAAAATTTAATGAATAACAGGAGGAACTAAAACCAATATTCCGAATGTTACGAAAATACATGAGAGTGGTTGATTTTTTGTTACTGTTCTTAAGATCTGTCAGGACTGCTAATTGGGATCTGCATCATTCTTCACTAGAAGATTTCGTAAAATATTTATTTGCATTAGATTTGACAAACTCTTCTGGAATGACCGTTTGGAACCTTGCTGATATGAAAAGTTTGAAAGAATTAGATCCAAATATTTGGCATGTTCGAAAAGGGTAACTGGGTAGTAAACAAGTACAACATATCGTTTTGTGCTCTAGATTGTGATGAGGCACTAGAACATAAAAATAGAGTAATAAAAGTTGTGGGAGGACTGGTTGGAATAACACATCAACCGAGTGCTCTCGCTCTCTTTTTCTTAACAGCACCTGAGCTCCAAAGGGTATCACAAGAAACACTGATTATATATGGTAGTTCATTCAAACCAGAAGCTAGAAAGCCCCATTTAAATAGTGAAACCGCTGCTAAAGCCCAAGATAAAGCCATTTCAATCATAAATGGTGAACTGGAACGTATTGGAAATCCTTTAAAATTAGAGGGTCTCGAGTTCATAAACATAACAACAAAGACTATTTAGCGAGCAAATCACATCAGATGTTAGCCGAATTGAATCATTAGTAACAGATGTGTATGAATCCTTCAAGTCACAGAGACTTCTTAATGAATCAGTCAGCCTTTGGGAATCTATAAAAATGAATAAGCTAAAACTATGTTCTACCACCAACAAACAAATAAAAGTAAAGATTGCTGGATCCGTAACAGAGTTGAATGCGAATCGTTCCCTTTTTGCACGACTTTTGATTGTCGCACGATCTCAACGAGGAATGGACCTACGCACAACCTTAGGGAAGTATGAAGTGTCGGTTGTGCCTAGATCAATGTTTGCACAAGATGGAACAATGCATCAATGGCCAGCTAAAAGTAAACTAATTCATATCTTGAAGTCTGTTGTGGAACTCGCTGTTCAAGTTCACCAAACAAATAGTTGGTTTCCAATCGTGGACAGAATGGGAGATTTGCAGGCTCTTGATAAAACCATAGCAGTGAAAACCTGTGAAGATCTTGCTGATGTGTTCACCCAACAGTTGTTCTGGTCCCATCCATTGGTTTCAGCAAATCTTTCAAATCGTACGAGTTAGCAATCGATCTCATCCATGTTGTCAGCTAAAGGAGGGAATTTAGTAACTCTGGCTCTTCCATTTCTGTATTCTACAGTATTTGAGGAGTTGACATTTCTTAATTGTAGTTCAAGTCTTCTTAATTCAAATTCTCGTTCCTTTTCGCTAAAATAATATAGAGTTCTGATTTTATCCTAATTTCCATTTTATTTAACAACACTTCTCTTATGGACACTTTAAAACAAGTTAGTAACAGAAACTTTTGCGTTTGAGAACTTTCACATCAATCATTACTCGTGATGTCAGTTGCCATGTCACTGATTTAGAGTCTTTGCAATTTTTCTTTTTATGGCTTTGTGTTACTTATATATTTATTTCCAAACTCTACGACTGTCCTAATTCTTTGATTATCTAAACTCTTAAATAGAATGTACGAGTATTTTCTGGCCTTCACCTTCCTCTGAAATCATCATTCTGGGCGGGCTATTTCAATGTTCACCACCTTTAAGCAAGATATCTAATTCCGAATATACAACTGGTGAACTTACCTATTAATTCTCTCTCTCTCTCTCTCTCTCTTTCTCTCTCTCTCTCTCTCTCTCCCTCCTCTCTCTTCCTCTCCTCTCCTCTCTCTCTCTCTCTCTCTCTCTCTCTCTCTCTCTTCTCTCTCTCTCCTCTCTCTCTCTCTCTCCTCTCTCTCCTCTCTCTCTCTCTCTCTCTCCTCTCTCCTCTCTCTCTCCTCTCCTCATCTCTCTCTCCTCTCTCCTCTCCTCTCTCTCCTCTCTCTCTCCTTCTCTCTCTCTCTCTCTCTCTCTCTATCTCTCTCTTCTCTCTCTCTCTCTCTCTCTCTCTCTCTCTCTCTCTCTCTCTCTCTCTCTCTCTCTCTCTCTCTCTCTCTCTCTTCTCTCTCTCTCTCCTCTCTCTCTTTCTCTTTCATCTCTCTTCTCTCTCTCTCTTCTCTCTCTCTCTCTCGTCTCTCTCTCTCTCTCTCCTCTCTCTTCTCTCTCTCTCTCCTCTCTCTCCTCTTCTACTCATCATTTATTTGTCTCCTTCTCCTCTCCTCTCTCCCTCCTCTCTTCTCTCTCTCGTCTCCTCTCCCATTTTTTTTTTTTATACTCTCTTATATATATATATATATATATATATATATATAATTATATATATATATATTATATATATATAAAAAACATATAAATTTATATACATCTATTAATATATATTATATATATATATTATATAAGAACCCATTGAACATTTAATGGCAGCTTCTTCATAACAACGGCATATTAAGAACCATGAACATTTAATGCAGCTCTCAACGCATATTACAGACCAGCTTGGAGATGAACCCAACCTACTTAACCTCTTCTTTTCTTCAAACACTTCGCCTTATAACATAAGCCATCGTCTTATCTCTGTATACTGTTCTATCTCTTATAGTCTTCTGTAGGGTATGCCCAGCCTTTGATTAGGACGGTTTTGGTATTTTAGCTATGTCAACTGGTCAGACATGCGTTCTTACTTTTCTGCCTAAGTATATTGCTTGGAAGGAAGAGGTTTCTTCGAATTGCAAAGGACAAGTTACCAAAGTGATTATTTAAGTCATAGAGGAATATCATTTTCTTTTCCTTGGCAAAAATTCATGAACCTTTGTTTAACACGCGTGGTTTTAGTTGCAGTGACGCTGTCTTCAGGAATTAACATCGCCTTGAAACTCTCTCTACATTTATTTGAATCATATTGAATCTATTGTTAATTTTGTTTTCTAGCTACTTCTTTTTCGGTGTATATATATTTCTCTCTGTACCTTTCTCTCTGAATTAATATCAGATGGTTCAGTAGCAGCTGTTGTTGGCAGGCCCAATTTATCCTTTAAATCAATCAATAATAATGTTCCTGTGTTCTGCGATATCAGGTTTCCTACAGTATTTCCACTTTTCATTATTGATCTATCTGTCATTCATTCTTATGCAGATAATTTCACACTCCATTGTTGTTTCCATTTTGAAAAGCAATATATAGTCCGGGGGTACAATGGAAAAGAAAGGATCCTCGTGGCGATTTTAATGAAGGGAAAATACCAGTGGTCATTTTATCTAGAAAATGATGAAGTTCAGTAATTTTCTTGGTAACACCCTCACAGGTGTTCCGTATGTCTGTGGTGACGTCATCCAAGATGTCCGCCATTGCAATATTAACAAACTTCCTTATCTCGGTCGCTATCTAACCTATTCTAAATTTTTTACCCTGTTGGAAAGGTACTGCTAAGAGTTAAAAATATCTTTCTCAGGAAGTAGTGCGAAAAATCAATATTTTCATTACTACTTGGATTTAAGGTAAAAGGTATATAAAAAAATTGTCAAAGTAACTTTAATTGCATTATAAGAAAATGTGCTCCACATTACATTACATAACTTTAGAAATGATGTTTTAACAAATTCGAGTATTATATGCACATAAATATGCAGGTGGAAGATTTCTCCGTCGGTGTAATCAGGTGGATACAAATGATCACAAGTTAAGCTGTCGGCATTGCAACTACACATTCCTGTGCAAGGCAGATTGTTTGTTAAACATATGCAAGGTGGTGGTGAACATCGGTCCTTCACACATGAATATTTAATCAGTTTCAGAAGGGAGGACTCTGGAGCACATGGTTCTTCACACATAGCAGGGAAACCCACTCCCTCTTCCACAGCCGTGTCCAACTGGATTAGGGATAACCGCGGATTTGGTTCATCATCATCTTTTGACCACACAAGTGCTTGAAAGTTAGCTCTCTAAGTGCAGTTATAAGGGAGCCCCTAGTTGGAGGTAACTTATCTCCAATGTCTTGCTTGGCCAAAAAATTGACCACCGTAATTCTGCAAGGGATGTTGAGGTGTGTGCCTGATAAACCCGCAAATAAATGTTTCCAGCTGACACACAATATCATCAGGTACTGAGTTACTGGTACCAGCTTCTACAAGGAAATAAGTTCTTCACTCGCCGAAATAAATGATTTCCAATATGATAACTTTCTCTTCCCAAACAAACATCCGGTGGAGTCAAAACCTGATAATACGTGAAATCCGGGGAATGCTGAAGCTTTTAGCTCTCCAAGTGAAACAAATATGTTTTGTACTGATATTGCCTCGCCTGATGTTGGTACAAAGAATATGCGTTCCGGAATTCTTGGATACCGTCTCACTAGCAAAACTAAAATTTCTTGTTTCTTGTGCAAACACTAGTAGTGTATCTGCACCTTTGTCTTTGGCGTTAAGGGCATATAGTAAGATTTTTGTGTCGGCTTCTTCTTCAGTATTATTTAAACAATCCAAAGAGCAATGCGTCTCAGAAATTTCCTTACGCCACGAGGCAACGCATCTATTTACTGCTTTCTCGGCATGACTTAGCATTTTGTGTGCAAGGTAGGTGGCTAATTCATCTTTGGCTCAAGTATGTGACAATAGCTTTTCATATTTATCTTTGAAATGTCAGTGGTGTCATATATTTTGCACGGCGTTGCTAAACCTCCATGGAACCTCTTACCTCTAGGAAGATTCTTGATTGATTTGTCTAAGTACGTGTCGAAAACAACGTGAAGTTCATCATACTGCCAGTATTTTCCTTTGGATCTTTTGGATGAACACATTAGCCAGATCTACACAGGTAAGTTTAGTAAGATATTCCTTCGCGCCAGTTTCATTGAATCTGGCTCGTAGCTTTTGCACTTCATTATAAACACTAATGTTCAAACTTTTATGTTCTTCAAAGAAATGCTTGCAGAGCCACTAGGGTACGAATGTGTGCTTCAACCGCACGTCTGAACTTCTTACCTGAAATGATTTAATTGGCTGTGTTATCACCACACAACTTTGACCACAAGTCAGGAATTCCAGTTCCGCCAATAAAAATTCCAATTGCATGTATCATTGCAAAAGCTATATGCAACTCGGGTGGTCGCACAATCCAACAGTGATGAAAATCAACTCGTGACATAATTAGTTGCTGGTCTGGCTTATGAAGTCCCAAGTCTAGAGTCGATGACACATTTGGAATTATTATTGCAGATGTGTTTATTAACAAGTTTCACTTTGGTGAGGAAGGTTAATTAAACTGAATGATCAATGGGGCTAACTGATATTATCGGTAGGACATATACTGATGCCTCCCTTTCTGAGACATACAGTAACGCTGAATTTTAGGTTGATCATGTTGGTATGTGTGTTGTTTGATCCAATGCATCTGACAGGTCAACTCCTGGACTCTCTATGTCATATGTTGCTTGTGATTCACTCTGTAATTCGGAATACGTTGCATGTTCTGATGACCACTTTACA
>JABUQX010022751.1:35000-40000 GCA_015478945.1 Trachelipus rathkii
TTTGACTATTTCCTATTTGACTCTCACATGGACTTCTTCCCTGAAAATCTTGGGGCCGTCAGTGACGAACATTGTAAGAGGTTTCACCAGGACATTCTGAGCTTTGAAACCAGGTATCAAGGGAAGGTGAGCACTTATATGTTGGCTGATTACTGTTGGCCACGATAAAAGGGACTTCCCAGAAGCTAAATACAGTCGAAAAGCGTATGCCTCTACATTTTAGAGGTGAGTTTTAATTTAGAATTAGCTCTATTTGTAAATTTATTTAATACATTTATTTAAAAAATTAAATATGGTATCCCAGAAATACTATGAGAGACTGAAAAAAACAGAGAAGATATTTGAAATCAGCAAAAAAAAAAAAAAAAAAGTTTAAAATTTATCCATTTCAGTTTGTGTGACAAATTTTTTTTGAAATTTCTTTCACCAATGTTATCATTGGCAGGAATTTCAAAATTCAAAAAAAGAAAAGACGTTATTTTATATATAAGATAGATTATTATTCCTGCTCATTCACTAAGATTGGTAAGTATGGATCTGTGGCTCACGAACTTTCTCTCTAACATGAAAAATCATAAAAAAAGGAATTGCAATAGCTTTATTTCTTTTCTATTACATTTCTTCATTAATAGAAAGCAAAAGTTATGTTTCAACTCCACAATGCTTGAAAAGCTTTCATCAAAATTTGTGCAAAAATCTTTTAAAACAGGCATCAAATTTTCAGTATGATTAAGAGCAGTCACTAATGATAGAAACTTCATTGTAGTACATCTTGGAAGAGTGAAGGAGAGCAAAGTTGAAATCATAATTAAACTCACTCGTGATTACAGATTTCAGATGATTTGAGGTTTAAACTCACTCGTCATTACAGATTTCAGAAGATTCGAGGTTTTTCAAGAAGAGTCAAATATCTTGATCGATCTCAAACTCTTCTAAAACTTCAACAATTGCTTTAAAAACTTCTCTAAATCTTATCAATCCATCATAACTTTCAACCCACTTTGTTTCGCATATTTGTGTTACCTTTGTTCATTTTGCCTCTCGGAAAATCTTAACTATATTTTTTATTACAATATTTCTGCCTTGGTAAATTGAAATAGTGTCCAGTTGTTTTCACTGTGCTAATAAAGTTTCTAATGTGTTGTACTCCTTAAAATGAACATATAGTTCAGCTGTAATTTTTCAACACCTTGACCACCTTTACCTAAAACTTTTCTTTATTGCCCGCTGTACCATCATGTTGTTGTCCAATCAGAAAGTCACAATTTATTTCAACATTCGTAGTACAGGGTGGGGTATTTTCGACAGCGGTTTTGAGTGGGTATAAAAATATAACGAAACAAGTTAGAGAAATTTATATTTTATTTTTAGAAACAACAATAAACTATATTAGGTTTTGAAAATTAAGTCTTCAAGATAACGGCCGTTAGCAGCAATACACTGTTGGAGACGTTCTCTGAAGTTTGTCTCGACTCGACGGCACATGGCGATGGGTATGGCGTGAATTTCCTCAATAATTCTCTCCTGTAATTCATTTAGGTTCTAGGGTGTTAGGACGATGTTTAAAAATCATTTCTTTCTGGTAACCCCAAAGGAAAAAATCACAGATGCTTAAATCTAGTGACCACCCCAGCCACACCACATCACCCTTCAGAGAGACCAGAAGCTAGGGAAACATTTGTCTCAACACATTGAGTGAATTTCGCGCTGTGTGGGCTGTAGCCCCATCCTGTTGGAACCACAGTTAATCCAAGTCCTATTCATCAGCAAGTTCACCCAATCTGAGTTGCAGAAAAGTCTCCAAATGCGGTTTGATATCCCAAAAGCAATTTACATGCTTCCGAACAGAACGTCCTGGTGATTGTTCGATTGCTTCTCTCACCAGCTGCACATTGTCTGGCGTTCTTATGGTATTGCGTCTATGTTGTGCTCTTTCTCGTGTGTTTCCTGTTTGCTGCAATCGCGTGATCTAGGTTCGGATCGTATTCGCACAAGGAACAGAATCAGTTGGGGAAATGTTAAAACGTCGGCGAAAAGCTCTTTGCGTCGCGAACACGGAAATGTTTTCAAAATTCGCCTGCACAACGAAGCCACGATGCACTCACTCCAAAACATGTTGACGACTGAAATGTGAGGAGTCCCTGAACCGAACGAGACTACAAGCACCCCCCTCCCCCTACTGCAGCCTGACCAGTGACCCCCCCCCCCAAACCGATCAGTCGAATATGCCTCACCCTGTATTAACAGTCTTCACTATAGATTCTCCTTTTGTGCTTTCAACAACCACTAAACTTAAGAAATCTTCACGAACCACAAATATGTTTCCCTCATTTCCATTAATATATATTCTTAATTTGCGTTGATTATTATGTGTATTATTTATGTAAATTAGAATTAAGAGACTCAATTAGTCAAAAATTTTGATAGTTAAAATAATTTCGTGGGGGGTCACACTCCCTCAACCCCCTTGGCTACGACCTTCATATATATAATACAGACTTGGTCATAAACCTTGAAATAACTTCAGAATATACAGCTCATCTTGATTTCAGTATTTATTGCATGTTCCCGCCCCAAATGTTCTCTTTTTCTCACTCTTTATTTTCTCCTAGCACCTCTATGTAATATGTATCCTAAGTTTTTTGACTTTAATCGTTTTCTTCTTTGAAGTTATCATTCGTGTAGAGTTTATATTTCACCACAGACAGTGATTTTCCTCGTGTACCGAAGATAGACCAGGTAAATTTGACGTGAAATTCTCTAACCATAGCAATTCCATCAGCTTCTGCATTCTATACGGTATCATTTTCGAATTCTAATCCTTCGCCTTATACTTTTAACTACTTCCTTCCTGCAGGTTTGTTCAGACATCTCCTTATTTACGCAACATGTTATCTCTCTTCTACCGTTAGAATGTCAACCTCCTTTAACTTTTAACTTGTATTTCAGTGATTTTCGTTGGGGTATTGGTTTGACAGTCGCTGGAGGAGAGGAGTACATTCCATATTATTTCGCTTCGACCATCTAAATTCTAAACCATAATTAACTCCTAAATTATTAGCATTGTGTTTGTCCAGAGTACATTGCCTTCCAGAAAATCGTTGTCTTCAAATTAAAGAAGGTTAAACTTTACATTTCCTCCCGATATAGTATTAACTCTATTTTTCATCGTCTCAAAATTTCTGGTTCATTTTCCTACAACCTATTTGCTTTCTATCAAAAAGGTATTCTACCACTGCCTCTTTCTTTCTCGATTTTTTTAGAAGAATATCTTTATAATTTGTTTAAAGTTAAAGAAAAAATCACTTCGATATCTGAAATTAAATTCCTTTAATTTTTTCATTATAAAAGTAGAAAAAAATTAAAAAGAGAAAGTGTCATAACTTCCATTCAGTCTTTTGTTCATTGTTTAGTTTAATTACTAAAATATCCTAATTTCCTTATGAATAAATTGTAATCACTATAATTTAACTGATTTTCTAGTTATTCCTTGTTAATGTTGGAGTTTTTCAGGCTAATTATAAACTTTGCTCACAATCTAATTGTGGGCAAACATAATCCTTCATTTAGCGGAATATCTAACTTATTCACATGAGAAAAAATTTTAAAATATTTTAATCTGAACATCCAAATTAGTACTATATAGGATATCAAAGTGTATTAATCCAGCTCTTTTGTAAAGGGGCTATTCATTTCCGTATGAACTGTAAATGCAACCTTTAAATCCCAAGCTGAGTGCAACGCCTAGTTTTATGCTCCTATCTTTGCTTTCCATATACATAATATTTCGCATTTCGAACATCTTCATTTCGTTCCCTATTCTTCTAATCTAAGCAAATATGATCCTTCATCTAGTAAAATATTTAACTGCACAGAAGCTTACAACTTGTATGTACTTGCATTTTAGTGTGCGAAGATTTATTTAAATGAGCGATTTAAATACGATGTGCAAACTATTAAAGAAAATCAATGAAAATGAAAATGCAAATAAAATATACTTTATAAGACGATGATTAAAATTGAACTTCCATAAGAGAAAGCGAAGAAAATGTTAAGAATAAATGGAAAATTATTTCAAAAAGCATAGACAATATATTCGATCTCTTTTTACAAGTTTAAATTAAAGGTATCAGTAGCGAAGAATACACTAGTCAAATTACATTGGAAATAAATGCCCCGTCTCTTTTCTTTCAAACTGTTGCTCCAATTAAGAATGTGAAAAAGTTTGAAGTTATCGTCATGAAATGAGCGACATATGCCGAATGCAGTTGAAATACAAAAATAATGAAAAAGTTAATAGGGATCTCTTAAAAATAAGCGAAACTCCCATCCCTTAGGCAACAAACTTATTTAACAAAATTCTTTCACTACATGTTTAAATAGGGACGTCGTCCCAGCTGAGGTTGAAGGATTCCTCCTTTTCCTCCATATTCATATTTCAAATATCTGTCTCAGTTCTTCTCTTATAGACAAAAATAAAAATATAATCTATCACGAATGTCATTATTCAAATATTTTTGTAACAATTTTCACTGTCTTACGAACACACCCAATCGTAGTGTCCCACAGACCCATCTGAACCCATGAATTTGTGGCCTCTAAGAATACATATTCCCCTATATTATACTACCTTTCTAAGATTTCTTCTCTCAAAGGGACTCTACCAGTAAAAAATAGAACCAAAAGGTAAACTAATATTACTAGGAGATATTTAATTTTGCTTAATTAAAGGAGCTCGGGTACAATTTCAGATGGATTGTTGCATAAACAAAAGATTTATGAAATAAATTTCTTACCTGATAAATTTATCCAATGTCCATACGTATGCTAAATCATTTTCAATGGAAACTGAATTTCAACTTTTCTAATGTAGGTCAAATCTGAAGCCTCAGAAACGGAGGGTCTTAAAAGCAATATCAAATTTACAATACTGATGAAAATAAGTTCTATTCCTACCCAATTATTTTTTAAGCACGTTTGCATGCAGCATTATTTCGGAT
>JABUQX010022751.1:50000-60000 GCA_015478945.1 Trachelipus rathkii
TATTATTATTATTATAATATATATATAATATATATATAATATATATATAAATATATATATATATATATATATATATATATATATATATATATATATATATATTATATATATATATATATATATATATATATATATATATACTATATATATATATATAAATATATTTATATATATATACTATATATATATTTATATACTATATTATATATATATAAGTATTATATATATATATATATATATATATTATATATATATTATTATATATATATATATAGTATATATACTATAGTATATATATATAATATATATATATATATATATTGAATTAATTATATTTCTGAATTTACAAAAATCATAAAATTATTTATCTTCTTCTGCTGCGTTATCAGAACAAGAACCTTCTTTAAAACAAGCTGATTCGTAATGTTTGTTCAAATACGATTTTAAGGCAAAAGATTTGTTACATCTTTTGCATCTAAAATTTTTAAGTTGTGAGTGTGTTTGCATATGAGCTCGAAGATTGCTCCTGTCGGCGAAAGATTTCCCGCAGTGCTCACATCCAAAAGGCTTTTCTCCGGTGTGTGATCGCATATGTCCCTGTAACAACCACGGACGAGAAAAGGCTTTATCACATACAGAACATTTGTGACTTAAGTTGTGTGTCAGAATGTGCATAGCCAACGCCGGCATGCTTACGTAAGCCTTACCACACACGTGACATCTTCTAGCATTTCCAGAATCTAGAGCCCGATGAGTTTGTTTATGACGAGATAAATTTGATGATGTAGCGTACTGCTTCCCACATTCCGAACAAATATATCTTTGTCTGGAGCTCCTGTTATTGCTTTTATTCCCTGAATTAGTATTGCTATTATTACTATTATTAATAGGTTTTGATGAATGGAGCAACATTTTCAGCATCACTGTTTGCAGCAGGAGATGGAGATGCTGATGGAGATGTAAGACCACTGTCACTATCAGTGTAAGGAGATTTAGCTTCATCTATTGAAAGACTTTCTGTGCATTTACTTTTTTCCTCCTGAGACTCACAAGTAGTTGTAACTGAGTAATTGTAAGCAGGAGCTGAACGAGCAAGCTGTAGAAGATCATGAGCTGCCTCGGTTTCTTCTACTGTTCGAAGATGCAAAGGAGTGAAAGGTTGAGAAGGGTATTCAAATGTATTTTTATGATCTTGTAGAACTAGTACAAGTGGTTGATGAATCTGGAGAGTCTTGCTGCTCGTGTTGCAGATGCTGATTTTGTGTGCCTATGTGGAGTGTTCTGGTAACAACATGCGTTTGATAATGGATCCTCTTCGATATGTTTTCGTATGTTGGTGACATGCTGTGTGATTTTGATTCTGAAAGAAGGATTAGTTATTTCTTCATGTGGAATAGGTAGGGTGGTGTCGTTAAAGACTCCGTTGATTGAGAAGAGGAAGACATAGCATTGATCTGGATTGTTGATAGTAGTGAAATGTATACGATATTGTGTTCCGTAGCACTGATCTAGTCTCTTCATATACTCCTGGAAAAGAAAAAAGCATTTGATTAGCATTCCTTGAAAGCTCAAGAAAGTATGAAATTATTTTTAATTGTAGTTAATCCTTTTAAATTCATATTAAATTTACACTCTTTTGAGATTTTTTATTGATTATATTTTAAAAACTTATAAAAAGTTTTTAGCAATATTTAATTAATTTAATTATGATTACAAAACAATTATCAACATCGAAATTGAAGAAAAGTAAAATAATATTCAAGGGGAGATCGAGGGGAGTAGAAAAAAAAATATTAACTTTGGTGAGAGAATAAATTTAATTATGAATTTCCATCCCAGTATTCTTACATATTAAAGTTAATTTATATTTCGAGGGAAAGGGTAAATTCTGTCCCCTAAATGGTCCCCAAATGAAGGTAATATAGGGACTCTTTAGGGGAGATTCTGCTCCCTAAATGCTTCCTATATTACCCTCATTTGTACACAAGTTTTCCAATCCAAACTGTCTGTTTGAAGCTCCTTATTAAAAAGGTGGAATTGAGAAAAGGACCGATTTAGAAAATTTGGCATTTTTGATTGATTTGTCCTACTTTTTTTTATTACAGGCAAATCAATTGCATAATCAATCAAAAATCGCAGGTTTTGTGTTTAATATTAGAATTTCATTAAGTAAATCAAATTATGCGTCAGTCCTCAATCAATAAATAAAAATAGCTATTTTTTTTTATTAAAAATTCAATTTTATTATTTAGTTGTATCCTTTTTTGATCATTTATTTTATTCATTATTATGTAATTCGTTTATTTTTTATTTCTTCATTTTTATTTATTTTATTTTCATTTATTAAATTTTAATGAATTCAGATTTTCAAACGCAATTTTGGAGAAATGCTAAAAATAGTAATATGAAAGCCCCTTTACCTCCTGTGAATCGAATTCAGCTATGTATTAATACTATCAACACAGATTTAAACCATATATACAAACAGGCTTTTATATGTAGTGTATCTTTAAATACACTTTTACATATACAACTTATATACAAATAGACTTTTATGTGTACTGTATATTAAAAAGTTAAAATACACATTTGAATATAAATCATATATACAAATCGGTTTTTAACTGTATTGTATCTCTAAATACACATTTACCTATACAACACATATACACATTAAATACACATTTACATATACAACTTATATACAAATAGACTTTTATGTGTATTGTATCTTAAAATACACATTTACATATAAATCATGTATACAAATCGTTTTTTATGTGTATTGTATCGTTAAATACACATTTACTTTACAACATATATACAAACAGGCTTTTATGTATGTTGTATCTTTAAATACGCATTTAAATATGCAACATATATACAAACAGACTTTTATACATACTTTATCTTTAAATACACATTTGCATATACACCCCGTCAAAAATCGTGCGCAATGAAACGTGCGTGACTCTGTACGTCTGGTTTGCTCTCCTGTGCACCGCATAACGAAAAGGATAAGTCATTATAATTGGCAAGTTATATTGTAGAGCAACATTGAGTGTTATGTCAAAATGATCGCCCAATTTGCCGATCGATAAAGGAAACCTTTCCATGCGAATAATTTCGGAAAAGGAAATACAAGCCTTATAACTAGTTAGCTTCTCTTGATTTTTACTCATGTTCTGCGGATATATATATATAATATATATATATATAATATAATATATATATAATATAGTATTAGTATATATATATATAATATATTATTTTTCCTAATACAATATAATTTGATAATTATATGATACTAGATATTCATTAGATTTTCCTACAAATATTAAAATATATGTAGTTACCTATTGTCGCTTGACTATACTATTGTAAGTTTTTTGGATATAATTATTAATTATTATATTTTTATTATATTCTATTATTTTATATTTATATATTTTATATGTTTATTATTTATTTTACTAATGATTATACTAATATAGCCATACTTAAGTATATATAGAAATATAATTGGACATAGCTAATATATATTCCTATAGCATAATAGATATATAATATATATTATATTTTATATATATGCGCTTTAAATTATACTATATCTTATATAGGTAGCTGTTTATGATCAGTTTTTAGTAGTAGGTAAGAATATGGATGTAGTAGTATATAACTCTGTCATATAGAGAGTATATATTGATATATCCTATATATAATAAATATATAAATATATTATAATAATAATATATATAATTAATATATATATTATAATATAATATATAATATATTATATATAATATATAATTAAATTATATTATATAATATATATTATATATATATTAATAATGATATATATATAATATATTATATAGAAATGTAAATATTAAAATTATTTGCTATTCGACATATCTTATCAATGAACTGGTTGCTCATTTCAGCAGGGTCGGTTTAGATTAAATAAGAGTAGATACTGTTGATGGGAGAAAAAATTTCAAACACGTGATATAGTTCTGCGTATCTATAAACAAACTAAAAATGAATTAGTGTAGTAGGTTTGATGAGTCCATCAACCACTAATATTATGCTTGTGAAAGGCTCATCCATTGGTTGGCGAAGATGGTCATATGTAGCAGTATAAACGTACCTTGACATCTATTCGGCAAAATCTGTATATAAACGTCTGAACATAAGAATGTTGTGATATGAATTGAATTTAGTGAGGTAGAAGTGGTGTTAATGGTAATTATTCGGTGTATATCTATGATTGTATATATAGTATATATGTATCTGTATAATATATAAACATAAGTAGTAATTTGAATAAAAAGGTAGACTGGAATGTATAGTGGTTTAGTGTGTGTGTTAGTAGCAATGGAGAGGTAATGATGATGAGATAAGTTGCGATTTTTGCGGAAGTTTTGTGCAAACTTTTTTCTCCAGCGTTTCCATCATATCGCTAATGGCCTTATCCATTGCAGATATTTGCTGGTAATATCGAATGTGATGTTTCGTATTTGTGGTTTCCGATAATTTATTTGAAGATGTTTTAAGGTATATGTTATAGTTTGCGATATTGTAGGATTTGATCCCATCCTGCAGGTAAGTGTTTTGTTGATCCCAATGGGAACAATCTTGATAATGATGTTATTGGACTCTAATGTGAGTGTTGTGTCTTGTTTGCAGAATTCAATTTTAGTTACAGACGAGCTGTAAATGCGGACTTTGAATAGAGCTAGGAAGAGTGGGGTGTGCCTTCAGTTTAATAAACAGGGCCTTGGTGTTGCGTGTGAAGCAATAAGTTGAGAATGTAATGCGAAAGAGATGGAGATTTCTGAGTAGTAGAAATGAAGACAATATCTTGAACTAGAACAACAAGGACTATCTTCATAATTTATTACGAGAATTTATGTTAGTAGTCGGGATTATGTAGCATATGTCCGTGAAAGAATGAAAAAGGTAGTAATGATTAATGATTTGATAGTTGTTGAAAATGATAGACTGAAATTTAGATGTGATTAGTATAGATATAATATCTAAGTGAAATAGGGATATGAGGTTACCATATGGAAAAATTATCATTATCATAAAATAATATTCAATGTTTATGATCTATTATATGTAAATTGGATAAGTAGAGGTATAAAGGAGAAAAAAAGGAAAGTTGGGAGAAATTATTTTTGAAATGCGGAAAAGTATAAAAAATGAAACAAAGCTATAAGGGGAATAAAAAATAATAAGATTAGATGAGATAGTAGTAGTACACTTGTAGCAAATAATTAAGGTCAGTTTAAATTAGTTGAGCAAGTATGTGGTATATGTATGGTAAAGTTCTGTTTTTATTATGTTTACAAAACAGTAATCGAACGCCACTAGAGTAGAGGTCACTGTCTGTTGAAATAATGATGCTCAAGTTACGAGGGTTCACAGTTACCTCGGTGCTCACGTCTTGATTACAAAGGTTAGGAGTAAAGCGATGGTCGGAGTACGTGACGTGAATTAAGAGGCGGATGCAAGCGGGTGGGAGATCCTACAATAAAAAGATGATGTACGTTACCCAACCCTAGTCGCTCCAAAACTCCACACCTTAAAAGTCAAGTGAATGAAATGTTCGAAGGAAAGGATTATGGAAAAATACTATAGTGAAAGATGCACAATATAGGAAGAAGACTAGACACTTCTGCATGCCGACGATAGAAAAGAGAGAAGAAGAACAGGGTAAGAGTTCGGTGACTGAGATCACGGCGCCGCCCCCGTTACTGATGAAACTCTATGCATGGGAATCAGAAATGAACTTTCTGTAGCAGAAGTACGAAAGATTGTAGAAAGAGAGCATAAGGGGATCTGTCACAGAATATATGAATAAGGATGTGTTTTCTGACTGATGCACTGCTACACAGTGAGGAGAAGTGAAGGGAACATTCTTTGAAATATTTGGCATAATCGATTGAACATTTAATATCGGCGATGGAGGGGATATGTGATGAAAGGAGAAGTTGACAGTAACTGTGTTGTAGAAGGCCTTAATGGCTGAAAGAACGTAGGTATTAAAGATTGAGGGACGATCTAGTAGCTATGTACTAGTAAAACGGCAGGTCCAGATAGGTAAGCAGATACCATATACATTTGCAAGAAGATAACCTAATTAGCAGGTATATGAATAGGCACATATTGGCTAAATGAGTGCAAGTATAATCGGGAGTACGAAAAATGATGCCTTGTGAATGATGATATGGTAATTGTCGTAACCAAGCGATTTGTGAGGTAGTGAAGTGGACCTGAGATTATAAAGGTATAGTTGTGTTGAAAATCTAAACAAGGACGACAGATGCTAGAGATATTACATAGCAGGAATACTACGTATGAATATAGAGTGTATGTAGTGTAAGTATATACTGTATAGAGTTTATAGCAGAAAGAGTGAATGAGTCGAGGTGACAAAAGAATTTGATAAGAGATAAAGTGGAGAGCAATTTGCTTTAGAAATAGTGATAGACGGCATGAATAAATAGATCTATAGATTATATTTATAGTGAAAGCTCAAGAGTGATGAGAATAAACGTATTATTAAGTTAAGTAGAAAACTTATAAGTTTCCGATCCTCTTCAACTGGATTTATGTAACTATTCTGTTTCGGTGTATGTTGTATTAGCAGATACATATGAATAGCTAGTCTGTGCCCAAAGTGCTAAAAGATCTGTTATGTGTTGGTGGATGAGAAGCTTCTGTCACAAGAATTAAGAGGAGATAAAGTAATTAAGTGTATAGTAAATAAAGTAGAATGTCGTGTATGTTATAAATATAAGAAATGTAAGTATAGGGCATGGGATATATTATATATATAATATATATATATTATATATATAAAATAAATAATAAATATATATATGATAATATATATATAGATAGATATATATATATATATAATATATAATATATATATATAATATATGAATATATATAATATAATATTATATATATATATTATATAATATATTATATATATATATATATATATATATATTATAAATAATATACAAATAATATTAATATTATATATATACTACTCGGCAAAAAATAATCAGCACTATTAAATGGGCACTCGCAGAACGGAAGGTCCTAACCCAGAAACCCCACACCACCACAGACAACAGCATCAGGTGTAACATTAACACCCAAGAATTCGCTTTAGTTACCGCACCGCATAAATTACAAAAAACATGAAAACACGAAACAGACCTGGGAAGGAGAAGTAGGTTATTCGGGTATAATCGAACGAGGATCATTATGTACGAGAGCAACTCCGATTTATTAATTAATACTGATGCATGGAAGATAGGCGTCAACTTGTCAAATATGCAGTTGAAGCGTTGTGAGAATTGAAGACTCAAGGGTGCCTTGCTTATTGTATGCCAAATGATTGCATTTTCGTTGTGGCGTTGAATTGGACACGAAAGGAAGGAGATGATAGAGTGGTTACGTAGCCAAACGTGTGAAATGAAGGGTTAGAAATCGGTTAAAGTTATATGTGAGGTAATGATCTGATGAGGGGATGGTGAAGAGAATCCGCATGTGATATCGCATGTTGTAAACAGCGGACAGGCACTCTCCAGAGATAAACGAGGTCAAGATATAGGCGTTGAAAAGGTAACAGATGAAGCCAAACTGAGATAGTAGGAACAGTTGGAGGGTTCGCGATGGGAAGGAAGAGACATGTAGAGGCATAAATCTTTTGTGAAATGCAAAACCACACAAGTCTGATAGTTCGCTACAGTTCGCCCATACCATGTAGCTCTCCTTGTGTTCCCGTATTATCTGTCTATTACAGTGAGTAGCAAAAGTATGTGTGAATAAGCAGATCTGTTCAAATGGATAATCTTTGGTCGCTGTTACCCGTTGTGAAACAAAACGTGAGATAAAATAGAGGCAATAAGCGCATTAGATGTGTAGTACGTTTGGCAAGAGAGCTCTGCGTGCTGTTAATGATTGAAGAATTAAATAGAGGGTATTTGAGGTCGTTCTAGCGTCAATCCAAGGAAAAGAGCGCGACTGAATAGTCGCTTTGTGTTCTGCGTGTAATCAGAAGGTGTGTGAGCTGTAGTGGGGAAGGAACAGACTGGGGAGACAAAGAAAAAAGTGGAGATCATGCTGTGTCAGTATAAGTGTTTGCGGTAAAGGAATGTCAAGTTACACAAGTAAGAAGAATGTGTAAAATGGAAAATAGAAGTAAATAAATAGTAAAGAAGAAATCAGAATAAAAAAAATAGAGTAAATGGTAAGAGTTTTAATGGAGGAACATGGACTGTAGTACCTACCCCCGGGTAGTCAAACGCCTCCTTTGAATTTCGGAGAGATGTTACACTAGAGGATTTCAACTTAAGTGGCTTCATCGGAAGCTTCAACTCCTGATTTGCCATTAGTTGACCACTTCTCGCACTGACAGATAAACGCAGATGAGGACAGCGATTGCTGAGGGGAGTCTTGCTTATCTCCAAGTTCATGTCTCTCTCTACTTAAAAGTATTTCTTATTTTTTCATGGTGCATCGCATGTTTGCGCTTCATCCCCCCACACTGTCTGGACAATCAGAAATTCCTTCTCGACAATGGACACAGCGAGCGAGCAGATCTTCACCGAAGGACAATACATTGCAAGACCACAAAGCCCAAAATTAGTGAGACAAGCTAACCTGCGGTTCATTATATACGCGGATTAGCCAGCATATTAATATAGGCCAAACCTCAGTAACTCACTAAAAAATCAACAATAATGGTTGATGTAGTGAATAAGTAAGCTAAACTAGTCGAATAAACCTAACAGCTATAACCCACTCCTATATCCACCCGTACCTATCGTAACTAAATATACTATACACCACCGACAATAATCCTGTATGATATACTAAAGATATATTACGCCCAATAATATTTATACTTAGCATAATAATATATACCCCATATATTAGTCACATATGCAATGAAGTTCACAAGTGTGGAGAATAGAATGGTGATCGAATGAGTCATTTATTTAAGTACTTATAGCTGACGCGAAGCAAGTGAAATGGTGTATATGTGCTTTCCTTGGTCTCACTGCTAATTTTTTGAATTATTGAAGTAAGCGGGTGAATGAAAGACATATACACGGATGCGGACCGCGCTCGCCGTGTACTCCGGTAGGTGTTAACCTAGAACTTGATCTTGATGATGAAGAGAGTAAGCGCAGTTGCCCGTACTTAACTCTGCATGACTGAAAACTTTTGCTTGGTGTGCTATCTAAACGAGAGATTCTGTAAAAGACTCCGCTTAGTATGGGGAGGTTTGACTACCTTGGGGTGTCATACGTTAAAAGTTAGAAGTTTTGAAATGTAACAATGTAAAGATAACAGAGTTTAGGGTTTCTGATGGTAGATGAGTGTAACAGCCGAAAGTCTTGTGGGGTGATAAAGAATCATGTGTAATCATCGGATGAAGGCAAAAACTGGTGAGCAAGTATCTGAGTTTAGTAACTTATGTACCAGTTGGATGAAAGTGGGACACAGCGCTTGAGATCAGCTACACATTATTAGTAACTTGAAAAGGTTGAATCAGGGTAGGAATAGTGCTGTGCCAATTAAATACTTGGTGAATGTGAAGACTATGTCGAAGAGTAGTGCAGGTTTAGGCATGAGATGTATGTGTTGCCTGTGTTAATGTATATTAAGTGAAACTATGTCATTAGAATAAGAGGTACGATCTAAGTGCAATGTGTCAGATTGACATTTATAGGCAGTTGAGCCTGATGATAAGAATTGATAAAATTGAGAATGAAGCATACGTAGAGAGTTGTTGTGAAGAAGGCAGGTAATGGAGAGAATAAAATTCGAGTAGTACATTGAATGATTTTGTATATAGAAAGGAAGATGAGGCGTTGGTGTAAAGCGGATGATGTTGAGTGTTTGGAAACGACTGGCTGGAGACGAAGAAGCAAAATGATTGTAGATCGTAAGGAATGTGCTAAGG
>JABUQX010022751.1:72500-73885 GCA_015478945.1 Trachelipus rathkii
GCATCCCTTACCTTAGCTTTTATCGAAAGCGCAAACAACAATGGGTTCACTAATTAGGTTCTTATATGACCCATCTAACCGGTACTTTCTTGCGATGAGATGCGTCTAGTTATGGCCTCAAAGTCTTACCTTTATCGCTCAGATGGTGGAGATAGTGTGTGATGAACTATAATTTAATGATGAGCTGAAATAATAAGCAAGCTGCTTCCCTTGTAGGAATTTTTTAAGTGTTTCAATAATTTGTAGATATATATATATATTATAGATATAAAATTAGTAAATAATTTTAATGGTTTTTAAAGTTAGTAAGTACAGATGAATACTGTTGAATAGTTAAAAATCAGTTTAAAAGAATTATTGTTAACAACACACCTGTAAATTCTAGAACTTGACGATTTTTCTCAATCTGCAACATTTTCCTCTCTTCCCGTTTTTCAATTCTATTTTCCTTTGCTGTTAAATTGAAATCTATACCATGCATAAATCCTTGTCTACCTTCTTTCCTTTGATTTATTACGAATTGTTTATTTTCCTCCAGCTTTATCAGTATAAGAGCGTTTCCATGAGCAATGTCAAACAAGTTGTCTAAGTTTTTAACAAAAGCTCTTTCATTTTCTTTTATAACTTCACCTCCTCGTCTAGAGCTTTTCTGCAAATCTCTTAAGTCTTCATATATACACTTATTTTCTTTAAACAATGTTCAACATCTCGCGTCGGAACACGAGCTTAGTTCCAAAAAACATTACCTTTATCTATAACTAGTTTTGAACTCTGTAGAAGATTTATTTTCACATTACGAAAGTTGAAGAAAAGAACACATAAAACTTGTCGAATGGAGGTTGTAGTTTTCCCCCTATAATTGGTTGTTTAAATTATTTAAATTGTCTTAAATTTAATATAAATTATTTATTTGACCTTCATTAACGATTCTCTGAAGGTATCTTTTCTTCAAAAGTTACGAAGTTTTCTGACATTCGAAAAACACTTTTTTTAGTTGATGGAAGTATCAGAATGAAAAATACTTTTAAACTGAATAAAGCCCTGAAAGAATGGGAATATATTATATATATATATATTTATATAAATATTATATATATATATATGTATATATATATATATTATATATATATATATTTATATATATATAGTATATATATATATATATATTATATATATATATATTATAATAGGTATGTAGTGTATCAGTTGATAAGTTCACTTAGGCTAAAAATCTTTTCTTAAGCCAGTGCGAACTTCTTTTTAAGCCTGGTCGATGCACATTACGTTGTTATCTTTAGGAAGCTAAAATTTTAAACAGAAAATACCTGTTACGGTATAGCTATAATTTTGAAATGAGGTGAGAAAGGATCTCTTCTGGGGTTGTT
>JABUQX010022752.1:0-42500 GCA_015478945.1 Trachelipus rathkii
ATAATAAAAAAGGATGGTTATAACCTAGCGGCGTTGGGGTAAATGTAAAAAAAAACCCGTGTAGCGTCGTTTTTTTTTTAAAAAAAAAAACACGGGTGGGTTTGCGATTTTAAAAAAGAACAAGGGCAAAAATTTTTTTATGGTTTTTTATTGGTTGTATTTTTTTAAATACTGCATTCTTTCAGTAAAACAAACGAACTTTTTTATGACATGATAATTGACCTATTAAATTACAGTAAATTACAATAATCGGTTAAAAAGCTACTACTTGAGGTTATATAAGAATGAGTTTATAACTAATAAGTTTACATTAGGCTCATCATCTTAGCATATAATATAATACATTTCACAATGAATCTAATCTTATTATTATATTATTATATATATATTATGTTATAGTATAATATATATATATTATAATATATATAAAAATATATATATATATATATAGCTAGTATATATGATATACTATATAGTTATATAGTCTACCTTTTTTCTCATCGCAAGACTCGTTCGCCGTACGGTGCACCGTTAACACAGTCATCAGAAAGAAAGCAGAAGAAATGATCAAAAGTCGAAAAGAAAGCCCACCTTACCCGCCCCCTCCTGTTCCATATTATTTTAAGTAAGACTCGGTCGCACGCTCACAAAAATCCCACACTATAGACTTTCACGGCGATCGCGATGCCGAACAGGCCCTCACGTCAGGAACTCTAGGGCAATGCGTCAGATTGTCACGGGATATCCTGACCGCAGGTGAGGCCACAACCAATACCCGCCTACACAAAACCCACGCCAATGTTCTCTTGATTATTCACTCATTATATTCTCCGCCTCTCCAATCAATTTCTCCTCCTTCAGAATTTCGCTTTACTGGAGTGAATCACTCTTTATTGCTTGATCTATTCACAGCGCATATCCGATGTCATGTTTTTCAACGACGCTCGCAAGTACGGTCCGCTATTAACCACTGAAACAATGCCGACCATTCATCATCCGTTTTCCACAATGACCCAAAACTATCAATCAAGGCTACTATTCATGAATTTAATCTTCCTACCTTTTCTTCACAGCCACCAACGGACTTCATAATACGTATCTCTCTCATTTTATCACGATTTCTCACAACCTGGCATTCCCCTTAAGATATCATATCTGTGAACAACATGCCTTGCAATCTTCTATGATTTTAGTACTTTATCAGACCTATCAGTCTCACTAGACTATACAATGCATAACACATAACAACCATCACCTTCACTGTCCTAAAAGACCGCCCTAGCCCCATAAAACTTAGTCCACATCTGACAACCATATAATTACTGCTACCACGTCGACCTTCCCTGCCGATCACAATTTATGGCCCCTACTAAACTTGCATTCAATCTCCGTTCCCTTCTTTTACTCCAACATTACTTAAATATTTAATATCTCAGAACTTTTCCAGCTGATTCACATCTAACAATAACCTTACTAAATGAGGCTGTCCTCCACTCAACAACCATAACCTAACTTTAATCTACTATTACTTTCAAGCCCCTCCTTTACCACATCCTGCCCACAATCTCGTTCTATCCTCAAATTCGCTCTGCAACTCTATGCAGATTCGCTCATGCACAAAACCAAATTATCCGTCATATATAGCCAAAGCCGCCTAAGTTAGGCATCCTCCTCACCTCTGTAATCATTCCAACTATTCTACTACAATTAGGTCCTGATCACGCCCCTTAATATCTTTCATAACCCCAGCCATATACGATATCTGAAATAAAAAGCATGACACATAACACAACTCTGCTACTCACTCGCGTAATTATACAAACCCCAATCACTTACATCATTCTTTTTATTACACACGCTCACTATCCCTATAAACACTTTATGATTGTCTATTCTAAGTACTCACACACACCGACTTATATGGAATCACTTACTATACTAATACCAATAGGAAACTTCACCTAGTATCTAACGCTTATCCATTACCACTGTTTGGCAAAATCCAATAAATCCGCTAATAATGATAATTGATATCTCTTTCCATCTTCCAAATTCCCATATTGCTTCAATGATAAAGATTTGAACCAAAACTTATACTCTAAGACCGTCTACATTTCGCCTTCAGTCGACTCGTAGTCCGCACCTCTTGACCAAACGACATATATCATTCCATAAACACTCATATAAAATAATACCTATATTCTTAACCTCCCCTTTAATTCCTTACCCTTCAGTCTCACTCAGCCCAATGATTGATTCACTCATTCTGAAATATCGGTATATAAGATTTATTAACCAACTCTAAGAAATCAATCAATCAACCATTCTTATGCTCTCCAGCTATCATTACCAGTAATTTCATCTATACCTGTCAGATTACATTACTTCTAACTTCTCACTCCCCATTCACCTTACACTCTTTGAATAACCTTCCCAAATACCTATTCCTCTCACAATGCTACCATCATAAACCAACCCATCAGTTTATGTCACCTCTATATACTGCCCACTTATATTAAGACAATTTACAAAAGTCGTTCCTATTCCACATTCCACTCACACAATTCATCAGTATACAACCAACACCATCCTATTCAATTATTTCTAAGCAAGGTCCTTATTTCTAATTCTTATAAGGTGTAGCTTCTCTCCAGAATAGCTTCCTATTCCTTGTCCACATTCATCTCCTTCCAACTGTTCATATTACCTGACTTGCTCTTTCTCTCTTACATATGATTTTTTAAGACTCTCCTTTTATTCTGCTTGTGAGTAATTCCAAGCAATTCTTTCCTCTCTTTGTAAACTTCCTATGCAATTTTTGTTTTCAGCTCATTGCAACCACCGGCTTCTTTTTACTTTAAACGCTTAGCATCACACCTCTTCAATTACCACCACTTTCATGCTAGTTACACTTCCACTCTTCCATTACTTAGCACAGCCCACATACTTCGCTTTTCCACTGCTAACAATTCGCTTCCTGTCAATTGCTTCCAGATATCTACATTCAGTAGTTTCAACTTGTGTTCAAGTTCATATATATAGCTGGGTTCTTACATACTTGTCCGTTATTACCTTAGTCACATACAGCATCTTCTACACTGCTTAATTCATTACCCCACCTTCCTTCCGTATCACTCGCATTCCTGCCGCGATACTACACTTCCGCTCCGATACCCTTCTCCTACCTTTATCCAACAGGTTAGCCACCACTACATTAATTACCTGTTCTACATTAAGAACCTGCGGTATCGTATAACAGGCGTCTTCACAAAACACTTATCACTACTGATATACATGTCTCAATCAATCCTTGTAATCTCCGACTTAAATTCCATTCCTTAACCTCCGTTCACTGAATTTCTAAATCCAACATACTTTCAACATCTCTTTTCGACCACACAGAAATTAATCATCACATTTTCTACTTCAATACCATCATCCTAAGCCCACAAATTAGGTATAAGCTTCATGATGAATCTCTTCTGTTGTGACACTCGTGTGAATCATATCTATCACACTAGTTTACAATCCCTCTTTCACATGAATCAAGTCACTTCCTTACCATTTTTTGTTCTCCTTTGAACTAAAAGACGATGTTCCCCATCTTTTTATTCGATATATAGTTATATGTATAATATTATAATATATATATGTATATTAATATATTATAAATATACACTTATCATAAACACCTAGTTTTATAAATATATACTATTCATACTACATATATGATTTAATATCAGTTACAATATTAACAAAATATACTAAAATCACGTGTAAATAGTACCAATATTAGCCTAGAAGAGAATCCTCGTAGTAATACGTATATATGAGATTTCTAAACATTATGCCTTAGCCTGAGCCTAGATCAAAAGCTAATGAGAATAAGCTCCATATATTACAAAAAAGATATCAGCGTCATATCTCATCGCATATAACGTCTTACTCCTCGTATCGCATGTCGATGTTGATAACATTACAAAGCTGCTCACTATTTTGCATCAGCACTCTATACATAAGTATATAAACAAGTACTACCTATACCGCTGATGATACATAAACATCCATACTGAATAACAAAATATTCTAATCTAATAGATATTTTAATTAAAAAAAAAGAACGATTAAATTATTTTATTTTCAAAAAAAAAAAAAAACAAATTAAAAAAACCACAAAAGTTAAAAAATAAACTTCAGACCAATAGCAAAAAACAATAAATAGAAATAAAAGTTATATGGAAAAGAATAAATCAGTGCAGTGAAGAAAAATTAAGTAAAATGAGTAAGCAAAAATGAGTTGTGGATTTACTGTGAGGAGAGAAGGGTGCTGTTAAGAATTACTTTCTTTACACACAAGAGATCCATAAGTAATACTAGAGTTGTGTGTAGTAGATGATGTATCTAAAGTGAAAGAAGTATATTGATTTTGTTCTTGTGAAGAAGACCATGTTGAAAAAATATAAGTTAGATGTTAAAAAATTACAGCTGAAAGTGTTCTATAGAAATGGGATCTATATGATCATTATGTTAGTTCATGTAACATCACAGTTAGTGTCGGGCTATTGCATGGAGAAGAAGTGTACGGATAGTCAAGAGCGTTAAATTAAAGTGCGAGAATATGACAAGGTAATAAGCAATATCATTAAAGGAAACGATCGCAAGTAATCAGTTGAATCGTGGATAAACTGAAAACTAAATAAATTAGAAGCACTTTGTTAGAGTACAAAAGAATAGTGGCTGTTCTTAAAGTAGAAGTAAAAATGCGAACAGTGAGTCTTTGACATAATAGTGAGCAAGCCAGAGTTAACAAGTACAAACAAAACTTGGTTGATTGTACTTAAAAGCCAATGCTTTGAAGTTTCAAAAGAAAATGCTTGTAATTATAAGAAAAAAAAAGAAAATGCTTAAAAATCGTAACTAAAGAGAAAAAAAAAGAAGTAAATGAACACTTTGAAAAGAGAGGATGAATAAGAGATCACAGGGAAATAGTGAAAATTTGATAATTGATAACTTTGTTAAAAATTAGAATAAGAGGAACTTGCTCAGAATAATGAATAGGGATAAGAGTTTTTAATTGTAACCTGATGAAATGGATTGAGAGTTAGTGAAAAACACTTCGAAAAACTTGGTATAAATTGCAGTAATGAACTCTTTTCTTTGTAGTGTTCTAGCGTAGATATCCATATTAGAGGATGAGTTATTGCAAAAGAGAGACAGGTAGAGTAGATGTTGAAGAATGTAATATGCAGATATAGATAACAATTACTAGTAACGATGATTCAACAAGAACCGTGAGGCAATTTTCTGATTGATGATCTTGAATTTTGTAATAACATCTAGTCGCTTATGAGTTGACCCTTAGTTCCGAGCTGACAGAGAGCTTTAATATTCTACCTATAAATGTAAAGAATAAAGGCATTAGAAAGTATTAGTGGAATAGTTAGTTGGATGTCATATAGTGAATATGTTGTATTTTATTACAAAGGAGTGCGCGAGTGACTGAAGGACTGTTGAAACAATATGCGTTTAGAAGTAGTAGGAGATGTGTGGATCAAATCTAACTTGAAGCAATATAAGTAAAAGAGAGAGAGAATAAATTATTCTATATTTTTATGGATTTGAAAGATATTATAGAGTTAATAAGAAGATCTCGTAGGGCAAGAGTTAGTGAATATTTGTGGTAGCTTCTGAATGGAATCCAAAAGTATGATATCCTGATGGAGATGTGATGTAGAATAAATGTGTCAAACTGCAGTGGTTTAGTATTAAAGTCGGAGTGACCACGGGTTGTTTAGTCTCCTTGTTAATTCAATTAATGCTATAATGGATGGGTTATGAAAGAACTGCAATGGGCGTGAACAGAAATGTCATTAGCTGATGAGAATGGAGATGAGTGCGAGTGCCTACATATTATATCTATGATTTGTTGATGATGCGAATTTGAAAATTTGAGAAGGTAGAGAATTGGCACGTGTGTAAAGAAGGTTTAAGTAATAGTAGATAGAGTAATGTTGATGTGATGAGTGGACCATCCTGTGAGTACTGTTACTGGGAGCAGCTGAACAATGCTGTTTAAATATTAATGGTTAAATATTGTGATTCCGGAATATGTGCCCCATAAAGATCGTATGAATGTATAAGGACTAAGGTCCTTGAGTCTAGGGTCTTACATGACGCTAGGTTGTTACCTGTGTTAAGTGGAATAAGAGGTATAGAGTATAGATCTAAAGTTCAATTGTCAAGGCCACTAAGTGGCAATCTAGTTGGCAGAATATGATTAGAATGAGGACATGAACCATCAGAGATTGGGTTAAAAATGGGCATGAGAGAGTTATAATTGAAAAATATGTTACCTCGAATGTATTGGAATGTCTGGAAAGAGCCGGCTGGATGAGATCGAAGAAAAAGTAGATTGAGTCAGATAAACGAATGTATGCCATAAGACCAGAAATGTGAAGTTGCAGATTCCGAGATAAATGTGCAATAATGGAGAGCAATCGCCGGTGTTGTATGGGATGGTTTGCCACTTCAGAATTAAACACACTTACGATTACCATAGAGGGGTCGCCACTCGCGATTCCAGTGAGCTATTGTGCTGGATTCTGACTGTGCGAGCCCTACAACTAATGGTCAGAGGGGGGTAAGTGGGATTCTCAATTTCAACTTTCATATTCTCTCTATGCTTGCTGTTTCTGATGCTTCTACGTCCACCTTACCAACAGTCTTGGGAATAAAAGGTAACATGAGAAGAATTTTTATATAATTATTATATTTTATATATATCATAAATACTATATATAAACTATATATTATATTATTATATATATATAATAATTATATCTTATTACTGCTTACCATTATATTTAGAAATAATAAGATCTCAGAATATTATATCATTATTCTATATAATAATTATAATTATTTAAATTATATATATTAAAAGAATATAATATATAATAATTTTTAATTATTAATATCTACATATGCTGTAATTATGACAAAATATAACTCAATTAAATATAAATATTATTATTATATGTATATAGATAAATATACTGATAATTATTAAATAATTATTAATATTAAAATATCTAATTACAATATAATTAGTGTATTATAATATATATATATTTTATTCTAAATATTTATTATAATATACTAAATAATATATATTATATATATTATATAATTTAATTATATATATATATGAAAACTCACAATTAATATATTCCACAGGTGTTACTAACTTATTCATGTATCAATAGATAAATAATTTAACTTATGTAGCATCTATTTCGTGCCTTTAGAATTCAAGATAATAATTTCTTTTATTTTATCTTTTTACTTCATTCGACAATAAGAATATGACAATGAAGAATTTGGAACATACCTAGGTTATACAATCTATCCAATTTTAATTACTTTGTAAATAATAAATATATAAAATATTTATACTATCCTTATCCAAATTTAATAAATACAATGTCATAACAAATTTAGTAATATTCATTCTTTTCAAACGTTTCACTAGCATTTAATATTTAAATTATTTATATAATCAGCTAAATCTCTGATATTGCACCAATATCTTATACGTTTAAAAATCCATTTTTTATAAATAACATTTTCTCAATAAAAATACAGGAAGTGTATTTTCTAGAAATCAAATAAAAATTAATATTCTCTAAAATACTAATTTACCAAACACAATCTTTCCAATGTAATAGTATCAATAATATATGCTAACAACTATCGACTGTGATATTAAAATCCATTCGTTGTTTATTTCAATCAAAAATTTTTTTTAAAGTAGAGAAGATTTTTCAAAGTTTTAAAATATTTACCGGTAATGATTAATCACAAACATTTTAGCTTGACAAAAATTGTGCCAGATTAAGAAATATTCAAACACTAGGAACATAATACAAAATAAAATTTCTTACTCTCTACTTTTGATAGTAACGAATAAAAACCGACATATAATATTCAAGAATTAATAACGGTACTCGTATAGATTAATATACGCCTTCTATCAAAATGCTTTCAACTTCTATCGCTGAAAAAATATCGTAACACAGAGAACTAAAAATATAAAATGCAAATAAAGATTTGTTCACTTTAATTTATCGTAAATTATTCAAATAAAAAGTCACTTTCTTTAAAAATATACATCAACATGTTTAAAAATAATGCTAAAGCTACTAGTATAAAACATCAACAGCGTTTTATAATAAATAAGCACAACGTTGTAAAAACGTCTCATCACAAGACGAGTTCCAATGCTCTACTGTCGACATAATGCTTAAAAGTAATTTTCTTAGTGCAACAAATCTCTTCCCGAGTCCGCAACGTTATGACTTAAACTTTTTCAAGAAGTTAATTAGAAATTCGTGTAAAACATAATAATTGACGTCTACTATTATGCGTTTCTTTTTATAATACCAATAATATACTTAACATATCCTAAAAACTTATTGATGGTAAAAGATGAAAGATTTCCACTAAAAAAATATAAGAAAAAAATTTAATGTAAATAATTTCTTACACATAAAGAACTAACTGATATTACATTTATTAATTATTTAAAACAATATTACATAGATATATTGAAGAGAAAAATTAACTAGTAACATAAAATAAAATGACAACATATATAAATAATTACAATAAAAAAAGAAAACAACACCTCTCTTCCAAAACAATACATGAAGACATAATTCCCAAATAATCAGAATTATCAAATCCTTGAGAATGTTTAATTACTCAAAAAAAAGTAATATTACATAAAGAAATCATATGTTATGGAGAATACTTATCAAATATCCCGAAGAACATCCCTTGGAAAAGCAGACAGAGAAACACCCAAAAAGACTAATGAAACCAATTAAGAAACGAGTCTTATAAAGAAGAGTTACGATAGAACTCCATTATTTAGGTTACTGTGACGAGATTAAAATTGTATAAAGTGAGCTATATTATTACACAAAATCACACAGAATTAAATTTACATTTTCTAGCACGACTTATTCAGTAAAACCAAAACAATCATGACAATCATTGCTTCTTCAGTGACTGCTGCTTTTTACCACTAAGGATCCCAAAAAGCTCTGATTGGGATTGGTCATTTAGAAAAACTATTTATTATTTACTCGTAATCAATTTTATTGAGGGGTTCAGCTTTTGACACCCGAAGTCGTGGGGAAACAATTGGGAAACTTTGCATTAAATAAGCTTTTTGATTACCTCGGATTGAGGAACAGCAGTTTCTTGTTTTGAAGAGACACTGTAACTGATTCGTTTACCACACTTCAAGAGATATTAAGCTGCTATAACTAAATCGTTAAATATTGTAATTGTAACTTCAAACTTTTTTTGTATTCACAAAGATTTATAAGAATAAAAATGATTAAAAAACTAAAAATATATGTTCAAGTGCATAAAGACAGAGTATGTTGTCTATCCAGTCTGAAATTATTCAATCAGGTTGATGGAATAAATTAGAATACGCTCAAATTACTCGGGACTATCGTTTATTACAGGATCGTGTGAAGCCACGTCCTATCACAGCTTCTATCTTCCTGCATTGCTTACATCAGATATGGGTGAAAGATATATAGATGGGGAATTAAAATCTGAGTTGGATATGTTGGTCCTTCTTAGGAAATAAAGATTAAGGACAATAGTATATCTAATCTACTAAAAGAAAATAATCTCTAGATTCCACAAAACCTGAGCTAACCATGAGATTTAAACCACTATATTTTAGAGAAGAGATTTAAACAGGAATGTATTCAATAATCATCTTAGTTGAATACTAATCTACACCTTAGGAAAGTTATTTTGACAATTCTACTAAATTCAGTTGTTGTTTACGCATTTACCTAGAATCTCTTTAAAAATCCTTTAAAACATTTGCATGTTGTTTTCTAAAAGGGTCATGATTCGAACAATTCAGTGCTTCTACTCTTTTTGGGGTAAAAAAAACAACCGTGAAATAATCAGGTTGATATAATACAATAACCAACTCCTTTTCAAAGATTCGACGTGACAAACTATATCTACCTTTCAACGCTAGCGCTGTGTAACGAAGCTTTTTCAGGGAGTTTTTAAACAACAATCACAAGGCCCCATTTGATGTTCGAGCGCGTTTGATATGGAAAAGCCACTGCACAGTATATTTACCATATACGTCGAAAATCTCAGATCTGATGCAGATGGAAGGGGCGGTTAACCTTGGAAAAATTATTTTTCAGGATTTAAGTTGCCTAAAATACTGCATAGAATGCCTTTCATCAATACCTATCAGTGCATACAGTTTATTTCCCGATTGGAGAGTGATGAGAATACCAGTAGTAAGAACCCAAGAAAGGAATGATGGGAAAACTTATGGGGATTCTCGCCCAAAAAAAGTTGGAGGAGAGGCACGGCCCCGAATATTAAAAAAAACAGGTGAACCGCCGTATGTAGTATGAGAAAGCTGATGAGCAAGGAAGAACAGTCAGTAACAATGAACGGGAGACAACTAAAAAAAGGGCTAGAATTATTTTGCTTACTTGAAAAAAGTATAAAAGGTTTGAGGATTAAACTTACATTTTTTTACATGAGAAAAAGAATTGTAAATAAACCTATGAAGTAAATTCTTTATACTAAAAGTTAGAAGAAACAAGATATATTTGTTTTGATGAAATACTCCACCAAATCCGCCCCGCATGGGAATAATAAAGAATAAATATTTCAGCAATACAATCTGATAATGAAGTTAAAGTCAGAAGGAAATAATTACAAACGTATATAATTCCGCTGCCCGGTGCTTATAAAACATTCGATTAAAATCATTAACGATCTAGATTACGATTCAAGTATTTCAAGAGAACACAAACTTAAAATGGCCGAATTCTAAATTAAGTCTAAATCTCCCTGCTACGGAAAGAAAAGAATTAATCTTGAGACATGACGTTTTGTATTCTCAATTATCATGATACTAACAAAAGAATTGGACTCATCTGATTAGTTTCTTGTATCGAAAGCGCATATTTTTGTATTAATTCATAAAAATTTCGAGAAAGTGCGGTATTCATTGAACCACAGTATCCCGGCTAGACTGCAAAAAATTCACTATATTTATCGTAATTCATCTATTATTATTTTAATAATTGACATATTAATATACCTTACATTTTGAATTTTGAAATAATTTTGGTCTCTGAAAATCGACCGACACGATGACGTTTCATTATTTTTGATACGAAAGCGGAGACGGAACAATACATCTACCATCGTCGGGATAGATTACCGAAAATAATAACCTTAGAAACTCAATGTAGCTGGACAAATAGATTAGAATATACACAGACAGAACTTAGAAAAAAAAATTTTTTGACCAATTTTGTCCACTGCTGAATGCTAAAAAAAAAAAAAAAATAAAAAGCGTTTCTTTCGACTTAGTATGTTGCTTGCTCGGTATTGCACACTATTATGACCTTGTGATCCTTGGTTGAACACTCTAAAAGAAAACGTTAAGAAATTTAACTGATAAACAATATAATTATATATGATTTACAAAGGAACAATATCTACTCTCGCTCTTGATGAGAATACTAACAACTTTTACCAGTAAACATATTTGGGGGAAAAGGGATCACATGATTATTATTCATACAGTGTCTTGAAGAACCCGCAACATGTGGGCAAAACCAATGAACAAAAAGGTCATAGTGCAACTCAGATCGATATTAGTGCTCACATGGCGTTCCGCACCTTTGAGCCAACCCATTACTAGTTGCTTCTTGATTTCAGGTTCGGGAGACGATTGATTTTGGTAGACGAAAAAGATTGATTATAATGAAAAGTATACTCGGCTGTTTGGAATACATTTGACAACTCATTCTTCATATGTAGATGTATATACTGCGAAACGTAATATAAAAATTAACGTTTTCCCCAAAGAATAAACCTTACCACATATTAATAACTTGGTCTTTTAAATATTTTTGAATCTGTTACAGTAAATCGAATTTAAATCTGAACTCTTTGCACAAACCTCTAACTCTATACAAGACATTATACAATGAGAAATCAAATAACCACCTACGTTGTTCGTCAGTCAGGTTAACAATCACCAGTGCAAGCACTCGGGAACGATCGAGAAAATATTCTAATTCCTTGAACTCTGTAAAGTATCAGGAGTGATAATGCGTCACCTACTCAAGATTTAAAGGACCAAAGAGTCTGGATTTAGGAGGCCAGCATAATACAAAATACTAAGTTATTACTAACCTAGAATTACAAAACAATCCGGAGTCGAAATAAACCTGAACATTCCCTTCTTTGGAGAAAGGACAAGGTATAAAGCCTCATTCTCGTGTATCCTGCTATTCCCTTCTTCATGGTAAATAAATCCCACATTAGCATGCATAACACGAATTTTTTGATTCGGACCTCCAACAGTCCGTCATGTATTCTATTATAAAGAAATTAGTTGAGCTCGTGAGTGGTCAATCTGTCAAATAATACACAATGGTGAAATGCAAATATATCAAAAATGTCTCAGAAAAAAAACTTATGAAAGAAAACAAAAATATCACTTGAAATAATATCAATTGATATAGATCTAAGCTTCACCACACTATGAGTTTAAATTATCATTATTGTCGTAAAAAGTAAAAAACAGACAACCTTTTCTCCTTCCTTCCAAATAAAAATCGAAACGGAAAAAACATTCGAATAACTAAAAGACACAAAGTTAATACAAAGGTATTACAAAAATAGGGAACAATTGGACAAAGAAGTTACAGAAGGCGAAACATCAAACAACAAAGAAACAAATATTATCATAATTTAGACAAAACAAAAAAGAAAAATGACAAAATGACAAAACACACACACAGAGAAATAGAGTATTCAAATAGACAATTACTCCCCTGCAAAACACAAAATTTATCACTTAGTCACTATAAAATATAAAAAAAAATACACCTAAATTTTTAGTGAGGACAATAAAACCGCTTACAGATTTCTCTCCAATGTTCCTCTGGAATTCCACACCAAATCGATTTTGAAAAATCATCACTCGAACTTTAGCTTCGTAAAATAATGCAAGCATAAAAAAAAACATTTTCTAAATTTTTAAAAAAAAAATATAATTAGTGAGAAGATAAAAAAATATCAAAATAATATTAAATAAATAATATTAAAAAGGTAAGATTTGCCCTTCGCCTTGTGAAAATAAACGTGCCTACTGTGGTAATGGACCCTCGTAATTTATTCTAATAGCCTGGATTATTAAGTTCTATAGTGAATCTGCATTCACTCAATGTATCCTTCAGATTCGTGGTTTTTTCTCTTTTTCTATCCATTACTGTAACCGATTTATAAAACCATAAACGATATATCCTGTACATTATTTCCAGGTTGTTAACATAAAGTATAGTATATCCTATATATATATAAGTAAGAAAGTATAGAAAATTTTCAGTTAATAATTATACTAGATTGTAGATATAATTAATACTATAGTAAATAATAATACATGCAATAAAATATATACATACCTATAGGATACTAAACTCATAAAATCCACTACTTATATATAACAGCAATATAAAAGAGATAAAAAATGATAATAAATATTTTTTAGATTGGTTGTTGTTTATTCTTATAATATTAGTATTAAACCACATAAAAAAATCAAACACCGGATCCACTTCATCCACAACCATTCTAGACAAGGACTCACATTGAAGTGCCACTAACTGTGAATTTCAAAACTGATTATAATATTAAATGACGCCCAAAAAAAAAAACAGCCACTGAGTCTCTCCTACCCTCATTGTCTTACTCATCCCAAATCTGGGATGCGTTGTCGAACAAAAAGAAAAATTATTATCTGAGACCGATTTATTTTTTAAGTTAAATCAATTCACACTATCATAACATTCTTCCTTGTTATCTACAGTATTATAGAGTGAATAACTTGACGCCTAGCAACACAAAGTTCGCATCAACACATAATATACATCACGCACTGTGTTGCAATATGTCGTTCGATGATTAACTATTTAACCGTACACTATTCCTATTTCTGAACGACTACGAGACACAATTTTACTCCCGTAGGGAAAACATATTTTTCCACTCACCCAATAAATCATCAAATTTAGACGACAAGTCCAGTTCACAACACACAACCAATACGACCAAAGCTAGTAATCATCCAACATCGCTCTGTTATACTTACAACCGAGACAAATAAATACATAAATACTTTCCATAATTATTAAATTATTACTCATTATTAATAAAGATTTAAAGTTAATCAAATAAATAAGTAAATAACATAACTGACTATCTTATTGAGCAGACATATAAATTAAAAGAGACAAAAAAAATAATATCGAAAAAGATCTTTCTTTTTTATATAAGCAAAGCAAGTCAAAGAATAACAAGATTACGCACAAGAAAAACCTGAGAAATCTCTTAAAAAATCGGTTATTTCCGACTCTATGTCATTAAATATGACTCGTCAAACTTATAACAAGCTTGATTAGAATCACAATATAATCTAATTAATTGGCCAAGCAACTATGAACATAAATTGATTAACATTATGATTTGTGCGCTTAGTTAAAGAAATATATTACAAGTATATGTGTAACTAGCAATTAAAACAGTGCACTCAAAAAAAAAAAAAAAATAGCATAAACATAAATATATATGATAATATAAAAATATATATATATAATATATTATATATATATATATGAATATACTATATAGTAATATAATATATATTATATATATAACTGAATAAATATATTAAAATTGGTGGTAGAAAAAATAGAATTATATTTATATCAAAAAAAAAAAAAAAAGAAAACAAAAAATTATTCTTTAAACATTAGTAAGCATTTGGGACTGGTGTGAGCTATTTCTCATTATCCTGCTTCACATCAGATGGCGCGCTCCAATCATCGTTTACAGTAAATTACAGTAATTTACACCTATGATATATTAAGAAAAATTAAATGATAAATAAAATTTTATATACTATAAATAATTTTTTAAATACCTTTTTTTTTTACAATCAAAAAGACCAAACATATGTATGTAAAACACTCTGCCAATCTCAATATTTGTATTACAAGAATATTGTTTTTTATAGATAGAGATTATGACCGTAATATGAGTTCCAATAAACATAACATCCGCATTCGTATATAGAGGAAGAAATTAGCGTCATGCAAAATATGTCCACTACTTGAAGACCAATATGATCCAATATGAATCCAAAAAAAAATTAACTTCACTATTAATGATCACAAAACAAACTATCTGTAGAACGTGCTCCAAATGTATAAAAAAAATCTTTTATAGCAGAATTCTTTTTTATTACAAGGTACATTCTCGGATACTCAGACCAATTTTCGCAATGAAATAAGAAATGAAAATCAAGAAGAAATGATAAGTCAATATCTTTTCCGTTAACCTAGAACGGGAACCATTCTCTCACACGGATATATTTGCTTACAGACATAAGTGCGATGCTTGCTTTGAATTATACATGTCATATAGGATCTGGAGATTGGGATAATAAAATGTAGAATATCTAACATACTTACGCCCTTGATAAGGACTGCAGGTATGTTCCATTATGTCATAGTTACTTTTATACATTTCTAAGTTAACGCGAACCAATATATAGGACGGAGAAAAATTGAAACTGAAGAAACAATTTGGGTAAGAGAAATTGACAATAACTAAGGTGTATGAAACAAGATTCTCTTATCATTCCACTTACTAGACTCCTTTAACTATTGGACAATAGTTAGCAATAATATAAAAGAAATACGTTTCTGACTATACTGTTTTTCTGTCGCAGTACTGGGATATACACTAAACATTACAAATGATATCGCAATAATATAATATTTAATTATTCTTCAAACATATCAGTGAAGATACTGAACTTTATTAATGATATATATAGGTAAAATACTGCTTAAATCAAATATTATTCTATAAGTTAAAAAACTGTAATAATACATTTCTTCATTAATATAATATAAGTTTTTCTTGATTTTAGTATAAATAATTTAAAATGTTCAAAATGTATTAAGCCACTCACGCAACTTATGGGAGAAACACTTCAATTTTAAGAAAAAATTAGGGCAACCCGAATATAACTGACTCTAATGTAGTACTCATAATACTCCAAACAAATTTCTTTATTAAATGTATAAATGAATGAGTAATATCAATAAGCTTATAAAAAAATGTATTTGAATAATAATAATTAACAGAAAACTATAATTTCTTAATAAGATCTGAACAAAGTGGCGAGTAAAAATATTAAATTCTAATAGATAACATATAATAAAATAAAATATAGTCTACTCTTCTTTGTGTAGACAGATAAAACCTCATATCTATTAGAAAAACATAAGCCTAAATCTTGGTACGCTTTCAGCAGAAAAGGCTTCAAGCTTCGCTTGGGCAGAAAAATCTCGAACCAAGACACCAAAAAATATTAACATCCAAATAAAAGGAATTTTTCTTTTTTCCAGGACTTTCTTTACTGGAAGCCAAGTATATCAAATAGATAATAGACACTCAAAAACCCAAAACTATTATATCCTAAAATATAAAATCCAGTTCAAAACTCAGTACACAAACGTAATCTAAAATCTCTCAATTTTTGGTATAAATCTATAAATAGCGACACAAACTAGGAATTTAAAGAAGACGAATAGCCTCACAAGTCTCCAGATCAGTTCCCATATATGCTCTACTATATTCTCCAGTACAAATCTAATCCCTCTAGAATCATTATGCTGTGGTAAAACCTAAAACTTAGAATGCGGAACCTATCAACCGTCTCAGTTAAAGGGAGATCTTTAAAACTCTTTCAGAAATATAAACTTCTTCCTGAAAAAGCGATTTAAATAAGCCACAATAGCAATTTGGTTAATAAATAATAATAATATCGATTATTAACCACAATATAACCTTTAAAGTTTATTGGTTAATTGAAAGAACTTTTAAAGGACTTTTAAAGAATTTCATTTAATAGGCTATATATATATAAGAGCGAAATAGAGATTTATAAGTATAATATTATAAAATACATTAGAAAATATATTGAATAGTTATTATAAATATAATAATATATTGAAATTAATAATATATTAATATTACATCAATATAGAAACATATAAGAATGGAGCAACTAATAAAGACTAAAAAAATAAGTTTAGTAAACAAAATAATAAATAATCCAAGAAATGATGGTTTGGAAAATAGGTGTAATAAATAATCCCTAAATAATGAAGATAGCCCCACCGACGCAATTCCTGGCTGTACACCCCATAGGGAGCCCGAAGGAAAATCGTAAAAAACACTTTAACCACTCTATCCACAAGATCATCATAAATACTTCCTAAAGCCTTCTGTTAAATTCACTGATGGGGACAATAAGCCCTCTTTTAAATTAGTGGATGCATTTAACGTTGGTCTATTTTTTCAATGCCTAAATTACTTCCCTCGCAGATAAAAGATTGAGTTTTGAGAATTTTTTGAGGAAAAAAAGGGAATGAATTCTAGATTAATATTTATAAAAAATAAGTAAAAGATAAATATAATACTAAATGTTAATTAGCTTTTTAGCACGAAAGCGATACAAAACAGAAGGCACAAAAGAATGAGTGTTTTAAAATAAAAAAAATTAACGGTTGTGATGTTAAAATTTTGCTCAGAATCCGTTGTAAAATACATTTTTTAAAAGGTATAGCTACCATTATGAAAGGAATGGGAATAAATTGAAGAGAAATTTGATAAAATGTAAAAATAATATAATAAGATATATATAATAGTAAAACCTTAATGAGATATATATATTATTAATATAAATACTTATTTAAATTAGTAATGCTGTACGAACTTCAGTTTGCAGGTAAATTTTGAAAAATATATCAAAACGTAATCATCTGCTACCAATTTATAAAATAAGAATACGTGAAATATTAAACAGATCATATATCACTATTATAATAATTATAGAAATATAATAATTATATTAATAGTAGCAAATAATAATAATATACTATATATACTTGATAGTAATTAATATCTATAATCCTAAGTAAGCTTAATAGTAAAATATATTAATGAATCTATTTATAGTATATTATATAGTATATAGAAGTTATATATTCATTACTATAGGATCTTGTAGCTGAATAGTATTTAGTACACCTATCAAGCCAGTTACTCCACCACATTTTTTTACATGAAGCTAGGAAATCATCAAAACTGATTGGGTTTAATATACCCCGGATACTTTCCTTAAGTTTATAATGCGCCAATTCTGAATGTAAAATGAGAAACTTTTAATCCAATAATATAAAAAAAATTAGGTTCCGATATAGCAAAGATATGAGTCTTGTAACAATCACCTACGGTATGTTTCTTTCATATTTTGCCTCATCTAAACTTTGTTGTTATTCGTAAAAATTTTATGGAGTTTAAGTTGATTTTCTCCAACTCTGTTAGATAATAGGTAAGCGTTTGGTCTTTAGTTTTAACCTAAGTGGTTTAGCGATAAGAAATTCCATTATAAATTTCTACAGCAGTCTCTTGACTTCACTTCTACTTGTATAGCATCCAACCCAGAATATTTTTTTTTCTTTTATTGATCAATTGTATCTTGAATGCCTCTAGGTGTCAACACATCTCTGATTTATTCAATATTCATTCGTGAGAAATAAGTATACAGTCAGTAATAGTAAACTTAGCATTTTCAACACATTCATGAGAGTTTTTGATTTATGTATTTTTGGTGCGGTACAAAATAATCTAATGCCTGATTTCTCCTCTTGCTGCTTTGTATCTGTTTGTTCTGTCCTGTCTTTTTTTTTATGATTATTGTGCGTGCTTATGATAGCAGATTTGCCACAGGCGCAGGCACCTTTCTATTGGACTCTACAACGTAGTATCTCATTCCACCATCTAACCCATCTGGATTACGCGATGAACGAAAAAATAGCAAGAGCCTCTCTAAACCTCTAATACCTCCAAGTAATTATTGGACTACCTATTCGTGGTCTATGATATCCACGAAGGATTGGACCTACGAAGAATATCATCCTGCGTAAAGATAAACCGAAGGGAATCTCTAATAAAGCCAGTCCCCCAGCTAAATTCACGACCGACGTGTAACAAGCATTGGCGCAAGATACACCTCAGTAGCACTCGGCCATAGATTTTGACCGACCACACGGGGACTTCATCTACACCACTTCGTCGAGGAATATTACATAGGACAATCGAGACATTGAAGATTAAAAAAATAATATTCATTTACAATTTTGAATAAGTGATTAAAAAGATATATTAATGGATATACACTTATTTACCCATTATTATAAAGCCGCTATAAAACACTGAATTATGATCAAATAATACACGTGTCTTCGATAGCAGTTAAAGGACTACGTAACATGTTGCAAAGCAGCTCCACTTCATTATAAATAAATTTCAATAACGATAATAACAATCGTTTATAACGGATAAATTTTAGGGGGGGGGTTCTCTGTGGTGAATTGTTGTTGTTGGTACGAAGATCATACTGATGTGGATATATTCGTCTTTTTATATCAATTGTCTGTTCTATATAATGGTTAATGCAAGATATGCATGGTATAGACTCTATAGAGTAAACTACTAAGTTGTTTATATTTTTTATACACTATGGGTAAATTGTATAATACTCCAGTCTTCATATAAGCTTATGAGTGCGTTATAAGGTACGTAAGATACAATCATTTAGATAAATATTCGTATATTGAAGAAATAACTATTATATTTTTTTATAAGTATACTTCTCTTTTGACAGCATACAATATTCATCAGCATATATAATGACCATAACGTTAGATAATTATTTTACATTCTATGGAAATTTAGAGAAATTTTTATGATTAAGGTCTGACGTTATAATACAACATATAAATATATATAATATATATATATTATAATATATATATATATATAATTTAATATATATTATAATATATATAATATATAAATATATATATATATATTATATAATTAAGAATATATATAAGATGCATACAGCGTATGTTATCAGCATGAATATATATATTACGCGACAAAGTGCGAGAGACAATCGCATATATGATGTACGTTCAAAGACATCTGGACAGTATTTCGAACGTCGACAAAATGCAATAGTGACAAGCAAAAAATTTGAGTTATCTAAAGAAACACAATTTTTACTAAATATATAAGAAACTAATATATACCAATATATCCAGAAGAGAACGCCTATCATAGATAAAGAGAAGTGGTGACAACTTAGAAGATGAGGTCACGTACATTAATATATGTTACAACATCAGATCCGTCTGCAGGAATGATTCCGAGTGTGAATACACTCAGAGTAACTAGTATTAGACTTAGTTTTAATTAAGTATTATATAACCTTCCATAACTCAAGTCTCATGTGGCTCGATGGGAGAAGAGTGTATATATATATATTCTAAAGCCTGAATAATTTTTATTGAGCAATATAAGAAGAGCAGCCATTGGCATCTCACATACATATATTCAATATAATTTTAATATTATTTATTAAAAGGGTAATTAGTCCCTATTCATAATAATGCTAAGATAGAGAAGCGAGAGGAGAAATAGAGATCACGATAACTTGAATAAGATTAAATAAATCTATTTCTAATATTTATACTATTATTTAAATGAATAATTATATCGTTTCAGAAAACTACTGCCAAACTCTAGTCTTTCTATAGAAAATCCACTCGTCCATTGTCAACGTATAAGCCCTTTCGATGACACTTCCCATGAAACGCCACACCAACACAGACGAATGCATCAGTGGTAACATATGTAACCACTACGCAGCAACATTTCCGCAATTTATGCACAGTATATGAAATGTGCACTTGCAAAATATGGTTAATTGAATTGCGAGAGAGCCATCTCATACCTAAGGTTAAACTATGACAGAGAGAAGTTGGGTGGTTAAGTCTTACATATGTAGATTTATTATTACTTATTCGATTATCGAGTAGTAGGAGATCAATTCATACGTTATCTTGAAGCATGAACTTTCGATATGAAACAAAATTGCAGAGTAGTTGAATATTACGACGTTCAAGGCTATCTAATAAGATTCTGTGGCCATGCTATATAAATCTAATATAATCTTATCATGCCGAAAGGGAGCGACGGTATAGCTGGTAAGCGTTTGGTTAGGTTGGTTAGTGAGGTCACTAGTTGGTTGGTCGGTAGCGTTAGGTTCTGAGGTAGTCTATACAGAGGTTTACGTTAGAGTTACATAGTCTATTTAGCGTACGGGGTTGTTACGAGACTGTATACGTTGTTAAGAAACCCTGATATCTGAAGTGCGTCTGGCGATGAATATTAAGGTAGTAGGCCCTGTCGCTAGCGAGCGTTAATGCGCAGTGGAAAGTACCGACTTAAAAACATCGAAAACCCGATAGCTGTATTCGACATTAGCAATCCAGCTAAAAAAAAAATATTATTAATCTAAATACCAACAATACTGATAGAGTACCACGCCAGTGCGGAAGTAACAAGAAATATGAGCATTTTGAGAACAGCAGACAGCATTATCACGGCGTAGTGAGAGATACTGATTAGTTGCGATTGTAATAAAAAAAAGAACTATCTTTTCCGCTTTGAAATACATTTAATATCATCGTCTAAAATAACATTAATGACACTTTAATTCGAGTGAATAACCGCAACTACATGAAGTGCTGTTAGAAAGGCCTAAGAGATCATTACATCAGAAATATTGAATATATATCAATTATCATCCAAATAAATTATTAAAATAAATTAAACACAGGTAATCATATAAGCGAATTTCCGCAAGCAACGAATACACTAGGCACATCGAAGGACGAGGACTGGTTTTTGGCCAGAAGAAGATAAACATAGTACTATTAATTATTAGACATTTGATCGATATCGACATTGTGTGGCAAGAGTTGGATACATTATGAACTCGCTGATCCGATTGTACACCAAAGTGCCACCATCGAATACTTCTGAGCCTAGATAATAACTTTACGAACGTGCTAGAAGTTAAAAATTTATAAATCCAAGACGATCCAACCATCAAGGAGATGTCGCTTAATAAATTCGAAAAATGACAATTGTTGTTGTCCCATAATTTGAGTATATGGGCATAGTTTTTTATGATAGAAATTACGAAAATATATCGTAAAATATCCTGTAGGTATAGGTCATCTCATTATCGTGCCAATAACAGGTGATCTCGTCGCATAACACATCAATTATCCATCAATATGAGAGATAAATGACATTATATAACAATTACTAATAGCAGTAAGGTTAAATCTCAGAGGACATCCACTCGAAATACCATATAGTTTACGTTAGCCATATGCCCTACCAACATCAGAGTGGACTATAATACTTCATCCCTAAATTATATCATCGACAATTGACAATATATAGTTAGTATAAGAACCATCAACAAGTCTCAATTATTGTGAATGATCATATACTTAAGAGATGGTTTCAAAATTACGGCGTGGGAGTGGCCAGCACTATAGTTCCAGGCCACAAGCATATGCATGTACAACAAATTATCCACTACAATTCGAGAACAAAAATGGCATTTATGAGATTTTAGCAAGCATTTCATCGAGATGAACTTTTCAAAAAAAAAAAATTACTGAAATTAACCATGACATCTAATCACAACTCCTCCACGGACCACCTCTTAACTATACTACGGAGCATGCACTGTCGACAGTCATTAGTGAGAACTCAGACAAATCCGTAAAATTGTGACTGCAGCCTGCATTCTTCTTCCATTACTCCACGCAGAGCATCAGAGAGTCAAATAGGCATATTAATGTGCACAGCTTTGGAGAACAATGGTCATTTTCTTTTTATTACAGTCTCCTTATTAGGAGTTCCGACGCCGACGGAGCAACAGAGCCAAGAACAGGGGTCCATACAGTCCCGCTCGTTCGGCAGCACACACCGGGTACGAAACCCCGAGAACCCCGCAACCTCTTTCCGATGTGTCTTGTCTTAGTCGCCCGGAAGTAACATAGTCTACATTAAAACAAAATAAAAGAGTTCGTCTTGAGCATCGCCGTTATAGTCGTGCTACCCGAGACTAACCCATACGTGCGAGTCGTGATGCATACCAACAATGTGCAATCTGACATATCCTGACGCCTCAACATCCCCACACAAGACTTTAACATTCATAACAGTCTAACTAGGAGGTGCGCATAGATCGACCATATCATTATAATTATCTTGAAATTGTATTCAATTATTAATTAACTAAATTTTTTTTATGAACAAGCGACCTTCATTATTTCAATAATAAACTTAGATTGGTGTGATTATAATTTTCGCCACGTACCCTTGCGGTGCATTAATTTTTGACGAGTAGTATAAATATTAAGGCTCTTCAATTAAATACTTAAAAAAATTAAAGCATCTAATAGATTTACGACTTATTATATTTTATTTAAATTTTTTACTTCTGTTTCATTGTGTCACTTAAAAAATTTATGATTATTGCAGTACATTAGGAATGTTTAAACAAAATGATTATTAAAATTAAGGGCAATAAGATAGTAGTTAAAGTTACAAGAGTATCATTTGTATCAACTTCTGCATCTTAAATATTTAGAGCTCTAAGTTTTTGCATTATTATTTTTTTTTAATTAAACTTAAAATATATATCATATTATATATATGATAAATATGTAATAATGTATAATTATTATGCTTAGAGAAGAATACGTATATATTAGTATTTAATCTACACACCACCACAATAACAATAAAAAACCATCACTACTAAAGTAATTATTAACTTTAGAGCACCTTTTTATTATTAAATATTACTACTATATTACACACCACATTCAAAAAGATATTGATGTTCTTATTTTTACTTTTACCTACTATAGTTAATTGTTTAATCTACTCATCAAAATAACATAATACTATACTAAAAGAGCTAAAGAAGTATGAGTATGTAGTATGAATAAATTAGCAGTTTCGGTTAAATTGCTTGATCAAAGAGACATTAACAGCTAATTAGAATAATAGAATAATTGATAGAGCAAAGTAACATGATCAAATTTAAATATCGGTAACAAGGTCACAAGCATATTATATATTTAATTTATTAAGATAATTGTAATTTATTTATTATATAGATATATCTAAAAGGCGTCATAATAATTACGCATGACGTACTAAATAAAATAAATAACTGTAATATCCTGGACATAATAGCTAGATTTAACATAGGTAATGTTTTTTACATAGAGTAAATATGCACATTACTAAAAATATATAGTACAATACGCAAGTCAAGAAAACCGTCACTTATACTAGTAGATAGTACGTATAGTAGATAAATCAAACGAAATACGTAACTGAACATTTATCTGTGATGACGATAATGAAAAACGTAAGTTATGAACATTAATTTATTAATAATATAATTTTATAATAAATATATATTAATTTATTAATTGTTAATTATATATAGTATTATATATATATATATTATAATTAATATAATAATATATATATATATATAATTATATATTAATATAATATATATATATATATATTAAAGTATATATATATTAATTATATATATATAATATTAAAATAATATTATAAGTATATATATAATATATATATATATATATGTTAAATCGATTAATCTAATTAATAATAGAACTAATATTATATCTCTAAATATATTTTAGAAAAATATTTGTATTATTATATTGAAATTTATTTATTTTTACTACATTGTAAATTATATAAATAATGTATTTTTTTAAATATTATACAATACTCATCCAGAGACTATAAGATATGAAATTTATAAAGAATATAATAAATAGATATATAAATATATAATAATTATGAGCCCTCACACAATTTACATATTTGTTAACATTTGTGATTTATAGGTAGTAAAAAATATCAAATTATGACCTCGAAGCCAGTAATGATTTCATTGAGAGATAACTGTATTAAATATATCATGAACTTTCCATACTTTATATAATAGATAAAAATACACATAATAACATAAAAAAAACTACCGATACACGAATCACGCCTGAAAAGAACATTAATTATATAGGTTTAACCACTTAACATGTCAAAATTTCTACACCTTTAAGGAAACAGAATGAATCTGTTAAAAAAAATAAAAAAAAAATTCTACAGATGAATAATATCTAAAAGCAAAACAAGTGATAACATATCTGGCCAAACTATAAATTGCTACTATAGTGTTAAAAATAGAAATATCATACATAATATTTAATTTGGTCAAATTCTTTTTCTAACTAATTAGTAGATTATAGGTGATGTAATATAATGATAAATTACAAAACAGAGAAAAAAAATAATAATAAAGAATATCAGGATTAGTTCAAAATATTGTGCTTATTTTAATTTTGTTTATGGTGGGTAAATTCTGATCTAGACGTATGTATATATATATATATTCCCATTAGAGGTCAGAATGGCTGGACCCTTCTTTAAATATAATAAAGGAATATTTAATATCTTTTTATCATTACCAAATTTATATTTAATTGTATTACTATTTGGTTTAAATATCTAATTTTTTTTGTAACAGTATGGAAGCCATATGCCCAAAAGAAAAAGTTAGATACAAATGTACTGTTTTTAGGGCCTGCCATTTGAGACTCCATTGCTTAAGTATAATGAGTATATAACATGCATACATATGTTGCAATTTAAGATAAAACCATACAATATTATATTTTGTTAGAATTTTATACTAAAGAAAAATAAGGTAAAAAAAAAATAAGTAAAAATAGTTTTGTAGAAAAGTTCCAAGCGTAAGAAAGTACTTTAGTATAAGGTAGTTTCAGCATGATATGTAAAAACTGTAACATTATAATTTTATAGATATTTAAAATGGTTTCTAATCTTTAGTTAATAACTAAATTTAGATGATGATAGAGGTTATATTATTGATTGGGAAGTTTTAATGAAATATTTTTAGTATACCCTCATTTAATCTATTTTCTTCCAGGGACGTGTTCTCAGTTTTGAGAGATCATTCATCATTTGCCATTCTAATTGATCTTTTAAAAATCAAAATTCAAGAACTTAATGCAAGCATTGATACTATTGTTGGGTTAGAATCACGAGGATTTCTTTTTGGATCTGTTCTTGCTTATGATTTACAAAAGCCATTTGTACCTATTCGTAAGAAAGGGAAACTTCCTGGTGAAGTAGCTAAAGTTAATTTTAAATTGGAATATGGAGAGGTAATGTATGTTAAATTAGTATTATAATCTTTAATTATTTTTACCTGTTTTCCCAATAATGATAATTTTTTGTATTATTATTATTATTATTATTATTATTATTATTATTATTATTATTATTATTATTATCTGTATTCACATTGCAAAATGTTTTAAATACTTAGAAATAAGAATAAAAAATTGATGACGGAAATGAAGGGAATATATTTTGGGGTTAAGAGTTTGAAATGTAGAAACTATTGTTCAGATTGACAGTTTGTTGGCAGCTTTGTAATCATTGCTGCCAAAAACTTGGAAAAATCACATAGTTAGTTATTTAGTGATTTATTGTAGTGAATAGACTAAAGCAGTACATTAAATTACTTACTATTAATGAGATGTATAGGTATAGTCTGCAAGAGGTATCGATATATTTCTCCCCTGGATTTGGTCATCCCAAAAAATACTGTAAGTGACCACGTGAAATCTGCGCTATTTGTGGAGATGAATTTCAAATTCCCTGAAAAAAAACTATTCACACTGCAACATCTGTAGGGGACCCCACAGCGCCTCTCCCTTAAAATGCCCATCCTACTTGTTTGAACATGAAATGTTGGAGTTATGTATGATGCAAAATCTGAGCAGGTGAGATGCTATACACCAGCTCAAAGACAAATATCCTACACAGCAAAGAAATCCTATGCTGCAATTGCAGAAACCCATGCCAACATAAACCACCAACATAGCCCCATTTTAGAAGAACTCTACCCACAAACTCTAGCAGGACTCATGTAATGCTGCAACCTGCTAGCCTCCATTGTTTATATTACCGACTACTCAAATATTCTGATAGCAGCCTGTGATCCAATCTACCACCCAAGATGCTGTAAGAACCCTGCTGGTAGTACTGGTTTTTGACAAAACCAGCAATGAAGCTAAGTTTTCTCACCCTCCACAAAGCTCTTAGAATATTTCTTGTTGAGAAACTGGGCCCTACCCTCACGATGAGTTTGCTTAACCCACGTAATAGGCCTGAGTTTGTCCCCTAATCAGTCTCCCGCCACTGCTCCTACTCCTGAAATAGATGTCCCTAAGCAAAGCAAAAAGATTAGGCACCAAACCAAAGATTATTTGCTAAAATATAAAACATCTTTAGAGAGTAAGAATGTTGGTATTGTCTTCTTTTCAAATCAGGAGTTTCTCCAATATATAAAGAACTACTATCTATGCATGGAACTTTATAGACACCAAAATTCTTACTCTCTAAAAATTTGTGACCGTAACTCATCCCGTCAAAAGCATAGGGAAGAGAAGGAACATAGGATCGATGTTGCAAATATAGAAATATCTCCCGTGATACTCACAAAAGAAAACTATTAGAATCTTTTTGAATTAAGAATGTAAATAATTTTAATGTTTTAAATGCCAATGCTCTTGATGATTTTACCAATTTTATTCTTAAAATTTTTTCAAAAATGTCCTATTTTATGAAACATCTAAATAACATCACTTAAACAACCAACTATTTTAAAAAACTATTTTGTCTTTAAATTTAATAAAGTTTTATTTATGAGCCTGAATGAGGAGAGGTGTTATGTCCTCTCGAAAGTCTAGTTCGTGGTTTTTGTAATTTTCATTTTGTTTTATTTCCTGTGGAGTTTTATAATAATAATTACTATATTCACACGTTTATTGTGTTTTTTTTCTTATATATATATATATATATATATATATATTTTTATATATATATATATATATATATATATATATATATATATATATATATATATATATATATATATATATATATATATATATATCTATATATATATATATATATATATATATATATATATATATATTTTTTTTTTTTTTTTCCTAGGATACCTTTGAAGTACAGAAATCAAGCATCAAACCCGGTTCTAAAGTTTTAATTGTTGATGATTTACTAGCTACTGGAGGTAAAGTTTATTAATTATTTTATTTGCCATATCTAGATATAAATTAAAAAATTGTTGTGTTCTTGGGAATAGTATAAATTTTCTCTTCGCCATATGGATCATGGTTTTATTATTATTATTATTATTATTATTATTATTATTATTATTATTATTATTATTATTATTATTATTATATTTATTATTATTATTATTATTATTATTATTATTATTATTATTATTATTATTATTATTATTATTATCCTCTTCAAAGCACTCATTTCACCTGTTTGAACCCGTCTCAAGGTCTTCTTTTCCCATATTTCAGAATGTTATATCTTCTGCATATGCTACAACATGAACTCTCCACCTTTCCTTCCCATCTCTCCTTGAATTCCTGTATAACTTTGTCAATATTTGCGATAAATATTAGGGAGACAACAAGCTACTCTGCTTTACCCCTTCTTTTGATTTTAAATCGCCTTTCATTCTCATGTCCAATACGAGTTGTTCTTATTAGATACAACTTCTATTATAGGGTCTTCATGGCTCTCAATATTTTTCCACAACTTCTTTATATAATCCTAATTAAAGACACTAAAAATCCATAAAATCAACATTCACTGCAATATTATATTACTGTGTCTCCTAGACTCATTTAGTATAAACACAACCTTTCACCATTCTTCTTGCATTCTTTCTATTCTGAAAGACATATTAAGACATTAAGACATTAAGAATATAGAGACAGTAAGAAGCCACATGGGCCTATCGAGACTGTCCCCAGTCAACCCACTACGCAAACATGCTCATGCAAATCCACAAAGCACCCTAGGGCTTGTCAAATTGTTGTAACTACAAATACACCAATTTGGCTAGTCAAAAACAATTATATATATTATATATATATATATATAAAAATATATATATATATATATATATATATATATATATATATATATATATATATATATATATATATATATATATATATATATATATATATATATATATATATATATATATATATATATATATATATATATATATATGATACCCAAACCATCCACATGAATTAATAATTAAGTTATGGTCACACATGCCATCTAACATTAATAACTACTATAACTAAAAACCCGCCAATTTGGCTTCGTCAATATATTATATGATACCCAACCCATCCATAAAGGAATCTAACCCTTTCTTAAATGTTGCAATCGAGTCACACTCAACAACCTCCCGCGGCAAACTATTCAACAAATTAACAAGTAACAACCCTATTACTGAATGCATGCTTTCTTATATCAAGATGGCATGCTTTCTTCTTAATTTTCTTATTATGCCCCCTGGTCACCTGTCCATGTTCTACTATGAAAAATTTATTGGTCTCTGTATTATCAATAGATGTAAATATTTTGTAGACTTGTATCATGCTCCCTCTGAGAAATCGCCTTTCTACAGAAAACATTCCTAACTCCTTCAGCCTCTCCTCATAGCTCTTACCCTCAAACCCAGAAATCATCCTTGTTGCTCTACGTTGCACTCTCTCTAGCATATCTAAGTCTTTTTTTAAATAAGGGGCCCAAACTTGTGCACAATACTCTATTACTGGCCTAACATAGCTATTATACAGTTTACTTATTACTTCCTTTCTCTTGTAAACAACATTGCGATTTATTATGCCCAGCATCTTATTAGCTTTATTTCTTGCTTCCAAACACTGATTAGCTACTTTCAAATTACTGCTTATAATCACACCTAAATCTTTTTCTTGGTCCACAGACTCAAGCCAATCCCCATTCATATCGTAGTTAAAACTTTTATTTGAGTAACCTAGGTGAAGAACCTTACACTTTTTACTATTAAAATTCATTTGCCACTTATCTGCCCACCCCAGAAGTTTATCAAGATCATTTTGAATCTTTATGCATCCTTCACTATTCCTAACTGAGGTGGCCACTTTAGTATCATCTGCAAACTTAGAAACCTTGCATTTAAGTCCCTGGTCTAAATTTATATATATGAGGAACAATAGTGGCCCCAGCACTGAACCCTGTGGGACACCACTCTTCATTATTTCCCATGATGATTTATTCCCATTTAGTTGTACACACTGTTTTCTATTTCGCAGCCACTCTTTAATCCAACCATGTACCACTCCACCTATACCACATTGCAATAACTTTTTCATCAGCCTTATGTGGGGAACCTTATCAAAAGCTTTACTAAAGTCTAAATATACAATAGTAGTGACCCACCAGTTTGGTATCTAGCAGCCTTTTCTATTCCATAAATTCTAAAAGATTTGTCTGACATGATCTAACCTTTCTTAAACCAAGCTGGAGTCATATAATTTCTTGTTATAATCTAAACATTTCTATATAACCTTTCAGTAGCTTTTTCAAATCTTTTATAACCAGAGATGTCAAGCTAACTGGCCTATAATTTACCAACTTCCTTACTACCTTTCTTATAAATAGGCACAACATATGCTGTTTTCCAGTCATCTGGTACCTCAAATACAGTGCCTTTGCAATGCTGATACTACCCTCTTTCAGAATTCTACCATATATCCCATCAGGCCCTGCAGCTTTACCTGGATCAATATGATCTAATAAACGTTTAATATCTTTTACGTCAAATTCAAATTCTGTAAGTCTATTTGTTACATGTATACAAGAACTATTAGTCTCCAAACTATTATCTAATCTTTCCTCTGTAAACACTGAAGCAAAATAAGCATTGAAAATGTTGACCAACTCCTTATCTGAACTCACTAAATTTTCATCAATTTTAATTGGACCAATTGTCCTATTCTTACTTTTAAATTTATAAAAGCTAAAAAACTTCTTCAGGTTCTTATTACTATTCCTTGCTAAATTAATTTCTGCCTCTCTCTTTGCCTTTCTTATTGACTGGTTAAGTTCATTTCTATTTTTCCTATAATTTTCTTAATCATCTTCCCTATTACTACCCTTGAATATTTTAAAACATCTACGCTTTTCATTGATTTTCTCTCCTATCTCTCTATTCCACCAAACAGGTTTTCTCTTCGCCACCCTAATGGGTTTATCTTTAAAACATACTGACTGAATATTCATTAAAATTTGCTTAAAATGTTCCCACATGATAAAACAGTTTTGGTCTTTAAACTCTTTATCCCAGTCAGTTATACTAAGCATGTCTCGTAATTTGGTAAAATCACCATTTCGGAAATCTAAGATCCTTTCCTTATTAACTTGCAATTTGGGTCTAGATATCACATTTATATTAAATCTAATTATATTATGGTCACTAAGTCCTAAATTCTCCTCAACTCTTAACCTCATCCACCATACTTTCATCGTTAGTTAATATTAAGTCTAATAGTGCATCGTGTCTTGTGGGTTCATGGACCATCTGGCTCAAAAGTTATCTAGTATACAATTTAAAAATACTGAACTATTATGGTCCGTATTAGACAAGGAATCCCATTGAATGCCAGGAAAATTAAATTCACCCATTATGACTACACCTTTTTCTTTACTGTGGCATGCTGTCTCAATTTCTTTTACAATTTCTGAGTCTAATTCTTGACTCTGGCCAGGAGGTCTATAAAATGCCCATATTATAGATTTATTAAACATAAGGATATCTACCCATACCGATTCAATATCATGATTAGTTTTAAAGTCAGTCATTAATACAGATTTAATATTGCTTTTAACATAAAGCGCCACACCCCCACCCTTTTTTCCTCTACGCTGGTATAAATAAAATAAAATATTTCAAAATACTGAACAGAGTCTCCATATAATTCTTCATTAACCAATGCCTCAGTTATGCAAATAATGTCAAGATTATACATTTATGGTATAATAACTAATCCCAGCTCATCTTTTTTATTTCTATCTCTCTCAGCATAAAAGTAAAGCATTTGTTATTCGAAATGCTGTTATTTTTATTGCTATCATTATTTGAGCCTGTAACAACACTAGTTTTATTTTTCACCACTATTACTGTTACCATTGCTATTATTCGTATCCCAATTTAGCCCATCACCCCCAACTTTACCTAGTTTTTTGCTAAACAAGTCTCCAAACTGGTGTTGAAAAGCCCAACACCTTTACGACTCAAGTGAACTCCATCCGCTGCAAAAAGATCCCTATCCAGAAACTCTCTCCACAAATCCAAAAACCTAATATTTTCTGAAAAACATAAATTCCTAATCCTTTCATTTATACCTAAAGCCCTACTCCCCCATTCCTGACCTGCACCTAACCTAGGTAAAATCCCAGAAATCATGCACCTTCTTCCACTAGCTTTCATCTTCTGAATCAATCTCCTATAATCTGTTATTAATTCTTCTGACCTTCTATGTCCTATATCATTTGTACCCACATGCACAATCACATCTGAATCAACATTTGTAGAATCAATCTCTCTATCTATCCTATCCACGATATCATATCACTCACTCTGGCACCTGGATAACATACTCTCATTCGTTTCTTATTATTCTTACTTTGAAAAGTCCTATCTAGGTATCGTGTCATAGAGTCTCCAATTAGCAATGTATCAGTCTTCCCTTTAGAAAACTCAACATTACCATTGGCACTCACTGATCCCTCCCCATCTGGAAGACAGTCGAACCTGTTACTGCAGGTCACAGGCTGATTGACTTTCGAGATCCTCATCTTTAAACTATTATTTCTAATTCCTACAACTCTATATTCATCTGCAGACCTATTTTCAACTACTTTATCCTTTTCCCCCTCATCTTCCTGCCTAGGTGAATCACTATTCCTATCTACCCCTATATCCCACTCCCTCCTCGCCTCGGCATCCCTACTAACTTTTTTCCTAACACTTCCCTCCTTTCTCAACTCAAATACTTCTTCTTTCAATCCATTCATATTTTCACTCAGTCTTGCAATCTCCTTCCTTAACCACACATTCTCTGCATTCAAAACACAGTAGGGCAGCTATTCACATATTCACCTCTTACAGTCCCACAGATATCACACAGAGCATACATACTTTATTTATTATTAGCTTACTAACCTGTACCTATTATTTTACCAACTACAGTTTAACTATCACCAAAGCCTAAAAAGAAATAAACTAATATCTTTAGAACAAGTTAAAAATTTTAACAAGCTTATATCTAGCTTAGCCTAGGCCAGGGATATATAAAAATTATAAGGTAGGCCTAATAGTAGTCTAGCTTGTACCCAATTATTTTACCAACTATAGTTTACTAAATATCACTAAAGTCCAGAAAGAAATTAATATCTCAAAACAAGTTTGAGTATAGAATAGCCTAGGCCCTAGGCTAAGGCTATATAAAAATTATAAAGTAGGCCTAACTTAGGCTATGGCAAACTTAATTTAAATTAAATTATCACAAAATTAATATAACAATTGTTAAAGACTGTAGTTAAATACAGAAAAACTATTTAATAATTCAAATAAACCTGCAAACACACAGTAGGCTATACAGGAAATCTCTTAACTACTCTAGCCTAGGGTTAACCTATCAAACACTGAGTCCAATACTATCAACTTTTAATTATCTCTAGGAGCTTTACCATTTTTCATTTCTGCCATTGCTCAAACTCTCCTCTCTCTCTCTCTCTCTCTCTCTCTCTCTCTCTCTCTCTCTCTCTCTCTCTCTCTCTCTCTCTCTCTCTCTCTCTCTCTCTCTCTCTCTCTCTCTCTCTCTCTCTCTCTCTCTCTCTCTCTCTCTCTCTCTCTCTCTCTCTCTCTCTCTCTCTCTCTCTCTCTCTCTCTCTCTCTCTCTCTCTCTCTCTCTCTCTCTCTCTCTCTCTCTCTCTCTCTTTCTCTCCCTCGCTCACTCTCTCCTCTCTCTCTCTCTCTCTCTCTCTCTCTCTCTCTCTCTCTCTCTCTCTCTCTCTCTCTCTCTCTCTCTCTCTCTCTCTCTCTCTCTCTCTCTCTCTCTCTCTCTCTCTCTCTCTCTCTCTCTCTCTCTCTCTCTCTCTCTCTCTCTCTCTCTCTCTCTCTCTCTCTCTCTCTCTCTCTCTCTCTCTCTTATATATATATATATATATATATATATATATAATATATATATATATATATATATATATATATATATAATAAAAATATATATAATATATATATATATAATATATATATTAATAATATATATATAACAATTTATATATAATCTATAATAGTATATATTTCATAGATATTTATCTAATTTAATAATAATAAGATAGTTATCTCTATATATATATAATAATAATAATAATAGATAATAATATTAATAATAATAATAATAATAATAATAATAAATAATAATAATAATAATAATAATAATAATAATAATAATAATAATAATAATATAATAATAAATATATATATATATAATAATAATAATATATATATATATAATAATATATAATAATATATAATAATAATAATAATATATATATACAATAGTATTTATTGTCTTTAATAATATATATTATATATATATTTTATATGCTCTCTCTCTCTCTCTCTCTCTCTCTCTCTCTCTCTCTCTCTCTCTCTCTCTCTCTCTCTCTCATTAATTTCCCTGTGTCACCTAATTTACCTTCTATGTTCTTTTAATACTATATAGTATTGACTTTTGTTCTATCTTTCCTGTATGTGTTGCCAGTCCATACGGAGACCTAAATTAGCTTTGAGATTCTCCTCCATCCGCATTCTCAACTCTTCTTAGCTTTTCTATATATTACCTCCGCCTCAGTTGGGCTACATGCGTATATTCCAGAAGGCATGTCTACTGGTTAAATATATATAAATACCAATGACTGATTGGGATAGAGAAAAGCAGTGTAGTATAACTGGTTCCAAGTTGTCTTAAATGTTTAAAGTGCTTCTGACACTGGTGAACTGGTGTTTCCTTTGTTGTATTGTGTGTATGTAGGTGTGTGCGCGCACGTTCCTTTGTATTATATGGTGTCATAACTGGTGTTTAGTGAAGTTGGTTCATGTATTTCTGGGTAGCGTGCTCCTGTGATATTCTGGGATTGGTACTAAGATTGTTTTTTTTGTGGGGGTGGGGGGGGGGGTGTTTGCTAAGATTTTTTTTTTTTTTTTTTGGGGGTGGGGTGTGATTTGCTGATATTACTGACTAATAGATTCTAAAATCTAAATCATTAAAATTGTGATTCATAATGTTAAAATTGTGATTCACAATATTAATATTGTGATTCACATTGTTACACACAAACGTTTTCGCATTCAGTACACGAGTCCTTTTTATTGCATTTTATTTTATTGATAATTGGTAAAATAATTTTTTTCTTTGAACTCAATATATTCATACATTTTATTTTCTCATAAAAATATAAAACTACATTGATATAAATAATGTATATGAAATTAAATAACTAACCTTGTTTTGGGTTATATGACGTTTTGCAAATCAAGAAAGCAGAACAAAAAAAAAATCTCCATATGGACTAAAACTTTCAGAATGAATACAGATAGAATATAGTAATAGTATAGGGTATAAGTAAAATGAAAGTTTCTATCAAAATTTCCGGAGTAAAAAAAATAAAAAAAATAGCTTTCTTTTTCCTCTACTACAGCTATTGAAAAAATCCGTCAGTTGAAAAAGTTAAACTCCCGTTGTCAACCAAAAATAAATAATCATCAAATTAATACTACTTTAAATCATAATCATTTTAACCAACATAAAAAAACAAAACTAAATCAAAGTTTCATATCATTCCTATAAAAAATAAAAGAATATAAAATAACTCACATTAAAACTGGACAGATACAGAAGAAAAAAACATGAGCCCCTTTTTAGTGAAGGCGCCCACATACATACCTAAAAACTAAAAACAAGTATCTTATAATTTAAACTTTTGTTTTTTCACCCCCTAATTACATCCCAAAGCCTTCCTTAATTCGATTATATTTTTCATATTATTTTTCTTAGTCAAACCATCTGCTATTTGTAACCTTGAATTTACCCATTCTACTGACTTAACCACCCTATTTTCCATTTTTTCCTTTAAATTAGCTAACTCTATTCTCAAGATCCTATTCTTTACCCCCTTAGTCGAATTTATGCTATCTCTTAAAGATTTACAATCTGTCATAGCTATAATATCCATTTTTTCAAAATCATTGGTAATTGTTAATTCCTCCCACAAATATTTAAGATATTCCCCCCATTCTATAGCCTCCACCATACTCAAGGTTTCAGCTGATAAAGTTGAACTAACCACTCTTTTTGCTACTTTGGACTTCCACAATAAAGGACATATATTACCCTCTCTATCTCTTATCCGTATGCAATACCCTATCTGTGTCCTTCCCTCGCTCACATTACCAAAAGATGCATCTGAGTAAACCTCCAACCTCATTCTACCCTTTCTTAATTTTGGTATTTTCATTTGAATTTCTTCCTTTTTTGCTCTTTGAGCCACTTTACCTAGCTCCTTATAATCTTCTACTGTAGCCTCTTTCATCTTTCTTCCAAAAAAACTCACGTCAAAACTAAGATCCGGACGAGTATTTTGTGCCATCCAATTTAATTTTCCCAACAATGATCTAAACTCTGTCATCTCTTCTTCATTTAAACTTTCATCTTTATTATCCTTGTTTATTTTAGATATCACTAATTTTTCTCTTGTGTAACTTTTCTGACTTATAATAATATCACCTCCTTTCTTTTGTTCCACTTCTATTCCTAGATATTTAAAAACGTTACTTTCTTCTCTTCCAACCTTCAGCTCTTTCTTTATTTTCGATATGATTTCCTCCTCAAACCTTTCATTCCCACCGTATATTAGATCATCTACATAAATTCCCATTATACCATAAATAACACCATTCTCTTCCCATTTGAAAATAGTGTTATCTATTTTACTTCTCTTACCTCCAGTTTTTATTAACACTTCCACCAAGCTCTCATACCATTTCCTCGCTGCATCCTTTAAACCGTAAACCGTTTTCTTAAGTTTCCATAATTTTAGGGTATCAGCTTCATCCGGAGGTTTTATCACCACTTCTCTTTCCATTTCTTTTCCTTGTAAATAGGCTGTTTTTACATCCAGAGTCTTTACCTGCCAATCTTCCATATTTATTATTGAAAGTATTATTTTTAGCCCTTCTGTTGAAAAAGTAGGAGCTTCACACTCCTCGATTCCTAAACAGTCTTTCTCCATAAAACCCTTCACTACTAATCTTGCTTTCCAAACCTTAGCTCCCTCTTTCTCTTTTTCAGTAATTATCCATCTTGTCTTAAGTATCTTATTTCCTTTTCTTTCCTCTACCTCTTCAAAAACATTATTCTCTTTCCAACTCTCGATTTCCTTCTTCTTGGCTTCTTTTATTTTCCTGGTGTACTCCGAATCTTTACTTTGTAAGTTACCTACTTTACCTTCACTGAAAAACAATTCACCTGTATCTTCCTCAACTTCATATTCTCTCAAGTCCACCCAAAACTCTTCTTCTGAATCTAAATCTTGGACATTATATGTACCGTCATACTTTCCTCCTCTTTTACCTCCTAAACTCATCACTTTCACTCTTCTCCACCACTCCTCGTCATCGTGTCTTATTCTATAATTTCTTCCTTTTCTAATATCAATAGAATAAATCCCATCATCATCTTCGACCGAACCTTCTCCTTCTTCCTCTTCCTCCGGTACAACCTCTTTCTCCTCTTCTTCCTCTTCTTCCTCATCTTCTTCTTCTTCTTCTTCTTCTTCTTCTTCTTCTTCTTCTTCTTCTTCTTCTTCTTCTTCTTCTTCTTCTTCTTCTTCTTCTTCTTCTTCTTCTTCTTCTTCCTGCTCCTCTTCCTTCTCCTCCTCCTCCTCTTCTTCCAACATTTCTCTTATCTCCTCCCTTTCCTCTTCCTCTCCTTCTTCTCTTACTTTTTGTATTTTCGTTATATGTATTTTATTCACCTCTCTAATCAACGCTCCATGTTTAACCAAAACAATTTTACCGTCTCTCCCAATTATCTTCCCAGGTCCTCTCCACTTTTCTTCACCCTTTTTCTTATAATAAACTTTATCTCCTACTTGAGCTTCTTCTATTCTATGAATTCTGATCTTTCCTTTAAGAGCTCTCCTTATCCGATCTCTGCATTCTTTCTCTTGAATCTTATCTTGAACCAGCATTTGAACTTCCATTAGTTCTTTTAGTTTTGCTCCATCTATTTCTTCCTCTAGTTCAGTAGGACAGAGCCTTTCAAACTCATGTTTACCTCTGTAGTGAATCCCAAACACTTTCTGATTGGGAGAATACCCACCACTCATTATTCTATCATTCTTCGCACTGACCATCCACATTAATACCCAATCTCTTCCTTTAACTCCATCTTCACCTATATCCATCGATAACACCTCATTAAAATGTTTGGCTAGAGGTAAACCCACTATAGGCCTTTCAGGACTTCTCTTATATTTTTTACATGTTTCGCAATTACTACAAATCTCCTTTAACGTCTGCAACCTTTCCTTCTTCACCTTCTGATAATCTTCATCTTGATCCCATGCTTTACAAATCATTTGTTGCAATTTATCAAAAGAGCAATGGCCGAATTGTAAATGTAATCGCAAACAAGCCTTTTTCCATTTTTCCTCATCCAATATAGACCTATTTTCCCTAAGTGTTAGCCATACACTCTTCATTTTTCCTTTTTCCCTTAATTTTATTCTTATATGACCTTTCCTATCCATATTAAAAGGTATTTTTTCATTTATTACAGAATGGTTACATTCAATATATTTATTTTTAAAATCTATCCTAGACTTTAATTTATCCAAAACTACTGTCCCCACCAACCAAGGTATGTTTCCTTCTACTATTTCTGTTTCTATTAATGCATGCTGATTACCCAGAACAATCGGAATTAAAAATTTCCTATGACACTTATATTCCCTTTCCCCAAAAACATAAGTAGCTTCTACCTTTTCTTCAGATTCTCTCATCTTCTCTAACTCTTCCCTATTTAAAGTCGATAGAATTGCTCCTAGTCACAATTCCCCTATTACACTATTCCTACAACCTGTATCGACTATCGCACTAATTATATCCCAGTTATCCTCTTCTTCTACCCCTCTATCCCCTAACAACACCACTTCTTTCGTCAACGTTTTCCTTTCCTTACACACATTAGCCAAATGTCCTTTTCCTTTACATTTGTAACATTCTTTATCAGTCTTGTAGCAATTTTAGATAACCTTCAACATCTTCCTCTTCCTCCGGTACAACCTCTTTCTCCTCTTCTTCCTCATCTTCTTCTTCTTCTTCTTCTTCTTCTTCTTCTTCTTCTTCTTCTTCTTCTTCTTCTTCTTCTTCTTCTTCTTCTTCTTCTTCTTCTTCTTCTTCTTCTTCTTCTTCTTCTTCTTCTTCTTCTTCTTCTTCCTGCTCCTCTTCCTTCTCCTCCTCCTCCTCTTCTTCCAACATTTCTCTTATCTCCTCCCTTTCCTCTTCCTCTCCTTCTTCTCTTACTTTTTGTATTTTCGTTATATGTATTTTATTCACCTCTCTAATCAACGCTCCATGTTTAACCAAAACAATTTTACCGTCTCTCCCAATTATCTTCCCAGGTCCTCTCCACTTTTCTTCACCCTTTTTCTTATAATAAACTTTATCTCCTACTTGAGCTTCTTCTATTCTATGAATTCTGATCTTTCCTTTAAGAGCTCTCCTTATCCGATCTCTGCATTCTTTCTCTTGAATCTTATCTTGAACCAGCATTTGAACTTCCATTAGTTCTTTTGAGTTTTGCTCCATCTATTTCTTCCTCTAGTTCAGTAGGACAGAGCCTTTCAAACTCATGTTTACCTCTGTAGTGAATCCCAAACACTTTCTGATTGGGAGAATACCCACCACTCATTATTCTATCATTCTTCGCACTGACCATCCACATTAATACCCAATCTCTTCCTTTAACTCCATCTTCTTTTAATTTTCTCATACCCTCTTTCAATATTCCCACTGTCTTTTCACTTTTCCCATTGCTCCATGGGCTCTCACTTGCAGTACATAACATTTCTATGCCCCATTTTTCTGAAAATTCTATCATTTCTTCGTTCTGAAATTCCCTACCTCCATCCGTTATTATTCTTTGAGGTGTTCCAAAATAACTAATCCATTTTTCCATTACACATTCCATTATACTGGAGGGTTTTTTATCCTTCAACCATTTTGCCTGACAATAATGTGTTGCCCAATCCACCATAACTAAAAATTTTTCCCCTTCCAGCTCACCTATATCCATCGATAACACCTCATTAAAATGTTTGGCTAGAGGTAAACCCACTATAGGCCTTTCAGGACTTCTCTTATATTTTTTACATGTTTCGCAATTACTACAAATCTCCTTTAACGTCTGCAACCTTTCCTTCTTCACCTTCTGATAATCTTCATCTTGATCCCATGCTTTACAAATCATTTGTTGCAATTTATCAAAAGAGCAATGGCCGAATTGTAAATGTAATCGCAAACAAGCCTTTTTCCATTTTTCCTCATCCAATATAGACCTATTTTCCCTAAGTGTTAGCCATACACTCTTCATTTTTCCTTTTTCCCTTAATTTTATTCTTATATGACCTTTCCTATCCATATTAAAAGGTATTTTTTCATTTATTACAGAATGGTTACATTCAATATATTTATTTTTAAAATCTATCCTAGACTTTAATTTATCCAAAACTACTGTCCCCACCAACCAAGGTATGTTTCCTTCTACTATTTCTGTTTCTAGTAATGCATGCTGATTACCCAGAACAATCGGAATTAAAAATTTCCTATGACACTTATATTCCCTTTCCCCAAAAACATAAGTAGCTTCTACCTTTTCTTCAGATTCTCTCATCTTCTCTAACTCTTCCCTATTTAAAGTCGAGAGAATTGCTCCTAGTCACAATTCCCCTATTACACTATTCCTACAACCTGTATCGACTATCGCACTAATTATATCCCAGTTATCCTCTTCTTCTACCCCTCTATCCCCTAACAACACCACTTCTTTCGTCAACGTTTTCCTTTCCTTACACACATTAGCCAAATGTCCTTTTCCTTTACATTTGTAACATTCTTTATCTTTCATCCAGCAATTTTCCATCACATGTCCTTTCTTCCCACATCCATCACATTCTTTATCACTACGTCTATATTCCGGACAAAACCTTTGCACATGTCCTTCTTTATTACAATTATAACAAACGTTCCTTCTTTCGATATTTTTATTCCTCTCTCCGCTATACCATACCTTTTCCTTGTTTTGGTTCTGAAAACTCTTTCCCATAATTCCCACTAACAAACTCGTCACTCTGGTATACGTTAAATCTCCATCTAAAGCTCCTAGCATTATTTTTTCTTCACTTTCCACCAATTTACTCCTTCCCAACAACAAACCTCCTTTGTGTTCCTCTCCTAGTTCAGCCATACCTGCTGCAGAACACCTTCTCAATGCCACATCAAATCTGCTCACAAAATCCTGTATTTCCTCATTACTTCTTCTTTCAATTCTGAAAAAAGCGTTCATACTGTCCATCTTTTCTCTTTTCTTGTCACTGCTATATTTCTTTTCTAGAACACTCATAATTTTTTCTACTCCGTCACTGCTTGCTATCTCCTCCCTTGGCAATCCTCCTACCAATTCCCATGGTTCTCCACATAATGCACTCCTAATAGTTAAACCTGGATATTTATCTACCTTCTTATTTCTCCATATCCAATCTTCCACTTTTCCTTTCCACTCAAGGAACCTCTCCTTTTTCCCATCGAACACTGGACATTTCTCACTCCTTTTACCTTTCTCATCACTCTCATCATCCGAACCCATTTTTCATCCAAGTATTTTAACTTTGATTTAGAATTGATATAAATAATGTATATGAAATTAAATAACTAACCTTGTTTTGGGTTATATGACGTTTTGCAAATCAAGAAAGCAGAACAAAAAAAAGGTCTCCATATGGACTAAAACTTTCAGAATGAATACAGATAGAATATAGTAATAGTATAGGGTACAAGTAAAATGAAAGTTTCTATCAAAATTTCCGGAGTAAAAAAATAAAAAAAATAGCTTTCTTTTTCCTCTACTACAGCTATTCAAAAAATCCGTCAGTTGAAAAAGTTAAACTCCCGTTGTCAACCAAAAATAAATAATCATCAAATTAATACTTCTTTAATTAAATCATAATCATTTTAACCAACA